>JAMFLL010000079.1:64452-74841 GCA_027475725.1 Pythium rhizo-oryzae
GGTTAATCTCCAGAGAGAGAAGGCCGGGGGGTTTGGGACGTGGCGAAATGGCCATGTGAGGTTTGATAGTAAGGGACCCGGTGGCGAACCCCCCCCCCCCCCCCCCCCCCCCCCTCTATCGATTGATGGCGATGTGAGGGGTTCTCACTGCCATGATGTTTTGCATCCTCTGATCTTCCTCAATTGCATCGTGGAGTCCTACATGAACCACCCAGAAATCGTTCATGAAGCCACAGTGATGAAGCTTCTCCATTCCTTGGATACGTGAGATCACTTCGGCTGGCGCAAAGCGGCTAGCTCCTCCTGTAGCTTGGTGTAGCGGTCCTGCAGTTGCTCCTTCTCTTTTTTGGCCTGGCGCCCAAGCAGTTTGGCTGCTGTTAGTTGGCGGTCGAGCTTTTTGGCGAGTTCATCCTTCTCGTCCAGCGCCGCCTCCATCTCACGGAGCCGCTGCGTCATCGTTTTCGCTTGCGCCTCGCGCTCCTCGCGAGACAGACTTTCGTGGAGCGCGACGGTGCCCTCCAGCTCCTACATTCCACAAAGCACGTGAGCAAAGCGGGCGGAGGCCATCAACGACACAAGATTAATTTTCCGTACCTGCACTCGAGCGTGGAGAGCGTCCTTTTGCTCATGCACCTCGGCAAGTCGAGCCTTGAGGTCCTCACACTCCACAAACAACCGGTCTGCGCCCATACAAACGAACACCACATTCACGTTAAGTATGCCAGGTCCAGCACGGCAGGAAAAGAGCCACACAACGGTATCAACACCACTACCGTACCGTGCTTTTTGTGAAGCGCGCTTGAGTCGTCTTCGCAGCGCTGGAGTTTCTCCAGTGCTAGCTCCTTCTCTTTCTCGAGCAATCGCATGTGCTGATTGATCGTCGTGCGGTCAATTGACCACTTTTTCTGCTGCTTCTCCATCTCGTTTTGGAGCTCTAGCTCGCGCGCTCGCAGGCTCTGGATCAGCTCGAGTTGGCGGAGCCGCTCACTGTCACTCGTCTGAACGTCGCCGGCACGGGAATCCCGCAGAAACTGGACCTCCTCGCACAGTTGCACGTTCTTCTCGGCTTCTGCTTCACGGTCGTGGACGAGCTTGACATTCTCGAGCTGTAGCTTGTTCACACGCTCCTCTAATGCTTCAATACGATCCTTCTTGCGCTCGATCTTCTCTTCAACGCTGGAAACCCACAGCAAATATCCACTAGGATCAGAGAGCGTGCCACCGGTATCATGACGCAAGCTGGGGAAACGAACGTACGCGTGCAGGCGCTCAATCTCGGCATAAAGTTCATGCAGCTCGTCAGCTTGCGAGTGGACAGTCAGATTCTTCGACGCGAGCTCGACTTTGAGTCGATCGATCTCTTCTTGGAGAGCCGGGTCTGATTTGAGCCGACAATGGTAAGACACCTAGCGTCAACACAGTTCCTCCAAAAGCCCTTCACGTACCCACGACAAAAACCTCCTTCTCCACGACGGCTTGTCGAACACCGCGGCTACTTGCCTCTCTGCGCATACCGTCTCCTTCATCCTCTTCGCCATCCTCCCCGTCCTCATCGCTTTGCTGACGCCGGCGCCGTGGCCCCTGTTTGGCTTCACCACGGTTACCGACTGGGGGATCCGATGCCTCTTTCGCTCGTTTCAGGTTCTCGACTGCTCGCTTATATTTGCCGTCCAGCACCGATAGCTCATTCTCCAGCTCTTCCCGCGACGGCGGGCGGAACCGGAGCGGTCCACCGACAGACTTCTTCATGATGAAATCGTTCACGAGGTCGCGCGAATCCTGAAACTCCGGGACCTTGTCGACCAGTGTCTGCTTGAGCACGTCGATTAGCAGCTCCTGCTCGCGCTGGCTTTCTCGCAAGTTCTGGATCAGTGCCGAGCGGCGGTGCTCCTTGTCCTGTGATTTTAGGGACTGCAGTTGCTCCTGTAACTGGTGGATCGACTTCATGAGCGCACGTGTTTTGTTATCGTGGACGGTCTTCATGGCCTGTAGCTGGTCTACACACAGTCACGTGTCCCCACATCAGCCTACAGCCCGCACAATTGGTTGCAGAATTTCAAGTACCGTCCGTGTTGGATGTCGGCGCAGCGCGTCGTGGCTGGGGTGCCCGACGTTCTTCCTCAAACGCGTGGCCACCAGTTGCGAGAAGGCGCTTGAGCTCTTTCTCACGCTTATCTTGCTCCGCGATCATCGCCTGCGCCGCCTTCAGCGCGTCCTGCCAAGCCCCTCGCACACACACATAAGTCTCCAAGTTATTCCATGTAGCTCCAACTAAGCGGCCTTCCTCACCTCTGTTGCGCGTAAGCGATCGGAGACCCTGTGTCATCGTCAGTCGTTCATGAGCTTGTCAGATTATGGCAAAGACTTCGGGTGGGGGGATTAATGATCTTACGCAGAAGATCGTTTCGCGTCGACGAGCGGCGCCGCATCGCTCTTGGCGCTGCGGTCGGGCTTGCTCACGGCCCTGGTGGCGCTACTCATGCTCGTACACGGGCTCTTACGGCGTCGCTGCGCAGCAAAGTTGCGAAACGTCGCTCGTCGGTGGGTTTCCAAATCAGGAGGTGATCGACGAACTTCAGCAACTCGAAAAAATCCTGAAACCGACAGTGGCAGCCTCAACTCCACGTACTAGAACTGTGCATTGGATGAGAGGACGAAGCCAGTTATGGCTCGAGAGAGGATGAAATGCATGGATATTGAGTGAGAGGAAGAAGACTTACCACATATTGATAAAACGAAGTTGCATCCAATCAGTTCCAATCTTCACTGTGCGTCGACCGCGCGTCGCTGCAAACGCGAACATCTTTGAGAGCGCGAGGCGACCCATCTTCTTCGGCTTCAAGACAGACAGGAGCGCTACCTTCTGTCGTGGCGCGAGCGGTCTCGCTATAACTGCAACGTTACCGACAGCGAGAGCCTGGAGGGCGACAACGCACTCGAGTTCTCTGTCCTCCCTCCTGACTTTGTCCAGCATGAACCAGACGAGTCGGCGGTTCGTCTGGAGCACGCCGGTGAAGATCGTCGCAAGCGTGTCCACCTCATGGGGCTCAAGCTGACGCGTTGACTCGATCCCAAGCCCATCGAGGCACTGATACAAACGATGCCCTGGATCACAAAGTGCGTGGACGAATTGCATCGGCACGGCATCACCGTCGACCCACTTGATGCGAAGCGTCAAACGCCAAAGCAAAGGAAGCACGCCGTATGTGGTCAAAGCGTCTGCAATCGAGTCGACTTGATTCAAGCGAACAAACTTCAGAGAGAGCTCTTGCAGCGCTGGCAAAGCCATCATGATGTGGGACCACGCATCCATCGGAGCGCTCGGGTCGTCCACACTGAGCTGCAGCTTCTCGACACGGGGACTCATTTTCATCAGAAGCACTTCCAACCCGTCGAGCACCGTGCCCGTACACGTAATTTCAATCGTGTGGAAACTGGGTTTCCGCGTCTGCGGCTCCACGGTGAGCGAACGTGTGGTAATATCGTTGTGGTGGACCCACGCCTGGCCCCACGCCGGCAAAAGAACACTCCACCACTCCGAGTTGTGGTCAAGAACGCGGAGCCCAGCGTGATCAACTGTCTTGATCATATCCTCGGGTTCGCCGTGGCTCACAGTTGGATCGTGGAGCGCAAAGCGCGACGCTCTAGCTCGAAGAAGACGGTGCGCTTGGATGCTCGACTCCAAATGGCTAAAAACGCCCACCAGAGGATCACTGGGAGCAATAACTGCGGCTCGAAATGCGGCAAAACAACTCATGCTCTGGAAATCCAGTGTCAAATGCGCGATTTTGTGACGCGCGAGACTGCCACATAACGCCAACGCCACTGATTGGATGAAGTACATACTCTTGCAGTTGGAGTCCACCAGGAGAGAGACCTTGCACACGGACCTGGTGGCCTGGATGGTCGAAAAGAGACCTGGTACCATCTCGTCAGTAAATTGCTTCGACTGAATGGTCAGCTCCTGGATGCCGGTGTGCACCTCGGCCATTCGACGACTCCCTTCCTGGGTCAACAGAAAGCTTTGAACCGCGCGGACCAGAGCTTGAGCGGAGGGGATTGGTGTCCATCGGTAGCTGACATCCCTGTAGATCTCGACTGGCACGCCTGTAGACCTGACCTCGTGAAGATGCACAATATCTTGGCTGTTCAAAACAATTTTCTCGTGCCTGCCGAGCTCGACCTGCGCGAGGCGGGTGTTCAAGTCGGTCCCATTGACGTGACGAGGTCCGTAAATGCTTTCGCGCACTTGGAGGGCCGCGGCGTTCTTGACGAAACAAATTGGTCCATCGAATCCGCACCGCTCCGAGCGGCCAACTTGGACAGTGACGGGGATCTCAGGGTACTTGATCGGCCGACTGCTACCACCTCTGCGTACTTGGTTGAGAGCTTTGATCACATTGCGAGCCTTTAGAAAACCCTCCGGACGGTGTGGCTTCACCCGTTGGGGATGATGGGATGAAAGCGACAACCACGCGCGTAGTGTGTCTTCACTTCGAACATCAGTAGATAAAACAACGCCAACACGGACACCTTCCATGGCCTCAGGGAAATCGACTTGGCCCGGCCACATGTCGCCGACCACGCTGCGGAAATCGCGCTCCGAGGCGCACGCATGGAGCGCGAGCAGCTCGACACCCTCAATCGATAACGTCACTTCTCCCCATACGGCGTAGGTGCGACCGGTCTGAAGCCACAGCACGTTGCCTTCCCGCTTGGCTTGCATTGCGGATAGTGCTTTAGACCACGGCAATAGCAGTGCATGGAGTGACATCCTTCAGATTTGACTTTTTCCGGTCTGGTTCGCCAACGTGAAGAATTGCCGGGGAGAGAGAGGAATGCTGCGACGAGACGCTTCAGATGTTCTCGGACAATGTCGTTCAATCACACGAGCTGCGACACGGGTGATGGGTGGTGAATGAGGGAAAGCAAACGATGCGGTCCATGTTGTCATGCCGCAGAGCCGACGTGCATATCACGAATGCGACACGTACGCAACACTCTGTCAAAACTGGCGGCGAATGGTTCGGTGAGCGGTACCTCTTCGAATTGACTCTGTCTGGCAACAGTTTGTCAACCACATAGAGAAGTCCGTCCACGACGAGCGCGCGAGCCAGGCCAGTAGCCCAATGGCGGTAACCGTGTCAGCACCGATGGGCGTCTCTGCCAAACGCAACCTGAGTGCATTGTCTTCGTTTCCCACGCGCAGCTTGTGAGAATCGAAATACCACGGCCGAAGCAACGCACGAAGGGCAATGTCTCGGTTTGCTTTGGTGTTGATGCCGACCACAAATTGACCTCCCCAATACACTCGGATTACTCGGCGAATATCGTCCTTTTGTACGGCTAGATGCTCGTCGAGTGTACGTAAATTGTACCCTCAGACGCGTTGAGGACACGGACAAAACGCGTGCTTCAGCTGCAGCAGAACGGCGAACTCATGGCGCAGTGACACGAAACAAAGGATACTGGCTCGAAATTATATCAACGTGGTGCAGCGAGTGAGTGGGGGTGTAGAACGGATAAGGTAACGCACCGGGCTGCGGAAAACTAGTAACGTGATGCCGCAATCGGACGAAATGGTAGTGTCGGGTTCCACGAGCGTGTATCCGGTGACCAAGTCGGCATGCGTGAGAAGTGACAACGATTACTTCGTGCTCGTCGAGAGCGCTGGGACGTTGGTGCCCGCCCTCCCGCTCGCACTTGTTTTAGTGGTAGAGTCTAATACAGATCACCGCCAGGTCGGGTCTCGTGTTTAGGTCACAAGACCTAGACAATACTTATCAAGAAAAAAAAAGCGAGACCCGCAGTAGAATAACAGTGCACTAGGTCACAGACGACAACGAGTTACTTGCCTTTCACAATACAGGATTGCCTCACTGGAGCATGTCGGGTATCTAGACAAGCATATTTGAGCGTGAGCACAAAGGTGGCGCACGGGCGGGGCACTGCCGCTCGAGCACCTCGGTGAGATGCATGAGAACATTACAACCGGCGGCAGCTGGACTGACGCCTAAACCAACCGACTTGAGTTGCGTCGGTGTGAGTGTCTTGCAGTAGGAAGAACGCCATGTCCAAGGCCAGAGGAGCGCAAACAGCTCAGACGTTTTAGCGTAAGAGTGGGGCGGTACCAAGGATTCTGTAGTTAGCACGTGGGATGTTGCGATGTTGCGAGGCGTCACCAAGGAGCGGTTCATTGGGTCGTACCCGCTTCATTGTCACAGCGCTCTCGACCCCGCCTCAGGCTGTGGGGACGGCCCCGACCCCACCCTGCCCCCTAAAGCCCACTGTACGCGGTCAGTACATGCGAGGAACGAGACGAAGAAGATGCGGAGTATAATGCTTACCGTACAACCAGTGGCTACAACAGAAGAAGGAAAAGCAGGTCGTGGCAGCTCCGTGAAGACCTTGATGGGCTTGAGTGTTTTGGCCCTGACGAGATCCCTCCATCAGCTATCTGAAGACATGTAGTAGATATCCCTAGGTGATCAGTATCGGCACGGTCGAGGGCACAATGTACTGAAGCCCCCGTTGCTCTTGTGGAGCTTGTTGCTGCACCTCAGCGCGTTGAGTCAGTGGATAAAAAATTTGGCGCTCAGCGTGACCCCACGCGGCGCGGTTACCGGAAGCGCGTCCAGGACCACCTCATCGGCCGTGCCGCCGTTGTCCACCGCATCGGCCGGACCGCAACCACGGAAAGAGCGTGGCCAGGATGTTGCAGATTCCAGGGCTGATCAAGAGGTCAAGCCACGGGGCAACGTTGTTGTCATGGCGCACACTGCGCACCGCGTTCCGAGAGTTGAACGATCGCGTGCTGGCGAACTGCTGCGAGCTGAAGAGTGATACGGCGGCGCTGGCGCACGGTGGCCAGACTATGAACTGTGACGAGCTGGCGTGTGACGAGCTGGCGGCCGCGACGCGCGCGCAAGACGAGAACCAGGAGCTGTGCGACGTGGCGCTGGCCGTGCTCGTAGTGTACTGTACGCGTGGCGCCACGGCCGCAGGTGCTGGTTCACCGCCTGGCGATGTGGTGCATGTGGCGCGGCGCTGGCGAGCGAGTTGCACGAGGTGGAGACGCAGGCGCCGACGCTGCGACACCCGCTGGCGAGGTGGGCGTGGTAGTCGAGGAGAGAACGAGGAAGCGCGGACGCGAGAGAGACGCGCTAGAGGACAGTGCTGTAGTTAAATACTAACGCGCCGAGGCAGCGGGAAGCGCGAGCCACGGGGCGCGGTGACAGGAGCGTGGCCACGTTGCTGCACGTTGACGCGCTCGTGCGCGCTCGCGGCGGCACTTCTGCGCGAGCTGCAGGCCAAGCTGCAGGAACAAGAGATATCATAGTGGGCCATTAGATCCGAGAACGACGACATCCCATCGAACGCCACGGCTTCCACCTCGGGTCCATTGTCGAAACTACTGTCTCACGGACTGTTTTCCTCCGCAAGTTCATCTCTCCCGTGTACCTGGATGTGTGTTTCCGAGTTTGGTGGCGAGTTCTTCCAGCAGGCTACTTCTGCTGGGGCGCCACAAATCCTGCGCTCCGCACCTGCGTTCACGGCTGCTCGTCACTCGAGACGTACGAACACCTCTTCTTCTCCTGCTCCGTCAGTTCTTCGCTTTGGCAGCTACACTACGCAAGTTGGAAAACACTATTTACCCGTCGTCCGGTCTGGCGCGACGTTCTGTTCGGCATTGATCTTCCGGTAAAAACGACAGTGCCCGCCCACGGCACGCAACTGCTTTGGAACACGCTCAGCTGTATTTCGATGTATGTCCTATGGCTCACCCGGAATGACAGGAAACACCGTGGCGAAGATGCCCCTCCGACTCAAGACCTACACGCGCGCACAACTGCTCTTCTACGAGCACACGGCCACACGAGTCTACAGGACACAGCCGACGACGACCCCGAGCTTCATAACGAACTCCAAGTAGTGCTCTCTACACTCCAGCTCGAGTAAATTATTTGATAGCGTAGAGTAGCATTAGAGAAGTCCACCAAAATGGAAATCATTGACCCCCCCCCCCCTCCGAGAACGACGGGCTCGCGCTGCGCGGCCGCGAGCATCACGATGGTCGGTCCAATGTCCACGCCGACCGGCACGTAGGTGCACGCCCTCCCGCAAGCACGAGATACCCACGAGGCTGCTGAGTTTTGCCAAGACACCAAGATCTATACGACATATAATGGCGTGATTATCATCTCAGGTGCTTGCCACCACTGCCCTTGCCAAGATACTGGACACAGTTTCGTGCATGTTGTGTATCCTACCTGAGCAGATGTCCATCGATTCTGGCTGTCTCGTGACCAAACAGTGACCTCATATAGAACCCCAGACCTACTGACGAGACCCCATAATAAAACCTACAGTGACCTCAACTGTGATCCGATCCCAAAATGACCCGGAAAGAATTCTTCCGTTTTAGTCTGTTGAGCGTATCTCGTGTTCGAGCCTCGCCAGCGGGCGCCGTACTCTGTTCCAGAATCATGACCATGAACTGGACAGGAGCTGCGTGCACTGCACGCCAACGTGGCGGCGGCGACGAACACTCGCTAAGTGCAAAATGATTGTGAGGACGGCGCTGTCCAGGCGCTGCATGGCCGTGGTATCGCCGCCAAACCCCTTCCGCGCATGTTGCATGGCGAATATGAACGCGAGCTTCCGACGTCGCCACAACACACCACAGGTATCCGATACCATCTCGCCATCATACTGCTCAAGTGCTTCCTTCACCGCAATGGTGGTCAACCAAAAATAAGTTTTTGGCGCGTTGAAGTCAACCGACACGAGGCGCTTGTTTTTCGAGAGGATTTCGGCGAACTCCACGACAAGACTCTTGACTCCATCCTCATTATCGTGACCGACAATCTTCACGGTGAGGGATCCAAGACACTGGTGCATGCGATGCGCAGAGTTGCAGAGCGCGTCAACGAACGTCTGGGAAATGTTCCCGCGTTCCCACTCAAGCTCCAGCTCCAGTTGTGCCAGCAACGGAACGAAATCTGCCGATTCAAAAGACGCCGCTATGGAGGCGAGTTGATCAATGTGAACGAGCTCGAGCGCCAGAACGCGAAGAAACTCCAGGGAGGAGACCGCACGGGACCATACATGCACATCAGCTTCATCAGTTCGTACACGTAGTCGGAGCTCCTCCACCTCTAGGTTCATGGCGTTGAGGAGCGGCCCGAGGCCACTTGCTATAGCCGTCCGGCACACCAGAGTGATCTTCCGGAAGCTGCGGTTCGCCATCTGCCTAGCAGGGATTGGAGACTTGGTTGCAAGAGCGATGTCGGTGTCGTGGACCCACGCTCGACCCCAAGCGGGTAGCAACAAGCTCCACCATTCACCCTCGCGACCAATGATGCGAAGCTCAGTGTGCTCGTAAGTCTCCACCACGGCATTTGTCGCGTTGGTATGTACGGCCGGGTCGAAAAGAAAAAACCGCGAGGCTGTCGCTCGCAAATGGTGGTTTGCTTGGATTTTCTCAACTTCATCGCTGAACAATGTCAGCAATGGGTCTTCCGGTGGGCTTGTCATTATCTCTCGCAACGGATCAGCTTCGAGTCGTGAGTTCATGGTCAGGCACAACTCTTCGATCTTGTGGTGTGCGAGGCTGCTGAACAATGCCAGAGCTAAAAGACGGATGGGGCGCGGATTTTCCCACCCGAGGTAGGCGAATACGGCGATTCTCCGAACCGATTGTGTAGTCGCGAGAGCGGATATCACGCTTGGTCGTTCTATGATGTCCGTATGCACCCTCAGCTCACCGATTGTAGCGTCAGTGATCGCGATTTGGCGAGCGGGCTCGCATGTCCGGAGAAGCGTCTGCGTCAAGGCAAAACGTTTATGGGCCTTGCGTTGATCTGGTATCTCCCACGAAGGAAGGAAAAAACCTCTGATCTTCACACCGCATGCCACAACCTCGTTCATCAGTTCAATCACTTCTTCTTCTTGAGCACTAAACCTCCACAGGCCCTTGGCCTGGAGCTGCGTGACGCGAACGTTCAACGGGTGCTTGACGTTGTGGCTGGCGGGCCTGCTCACGTCCAAAACGAGATGCAACGTCTTGGAGATCCGGGCTGTATTCAAATCCTGATCCATCACTATCCAGACGGGGATCTCTAGACGAGAACGGAGGTTCACTTTGTCAAGAAAGCGCTCTGAGCTGGCTTGCTCGAAAGGGCTACGAGCCTCCAGATACGCTGCCGAGAGACACGGCCTCGTTGTGCGAGCCCAGCCTTCTTCTGCTCCTCTGCACCATCCGAGGAAGTGAAGCACGCTCGAAACGCGGGAAGAATTCTTTCCGGGTCATTTTGGGATCGGATCACAGTTGTGGTCACTGTAGGTTTTATTATGGGGTCTCGTCAGTAGGTCTGGGGTTCTTTATGA
>JAMFLL010000080.1:0-74667 GCA_027475725.1 Pythium rhizo-oryzae
CGAGCGCCAAAAAGTCGCGCGGCTCGCTCGCCGTGGGCGAGAGCGCCGGCAGCGTCATCGAGCGGAGGCACACGTGCTCGTTCACGAGGTCGATCAGCGCGTGGCGCAGGCCGCGCGTCGTGTCCATCGACGGGTGGAGCAGCGCCGCCGCGTGCGCGCTGCGGTGGCCGATGATGTCGATGAGCTCGTCCAGCGACACGTGAACCTGCGTGCGCCCAAACACGCGCGGTACGTGGTGGTACAGGGAGCCGGCGGTCGGCGGCGAGTTGTTTGTCGTCGGCGGTGGAGTCGGCGTGGGCTCAGTGCGCTTGCGACGCCGCGTGAGGCGGTTCCAGAGCGATCGCGGGAACGAGACCTTGCGTTCCTGGGGTTGAGGAGCCTTGCTGGTTGGCGCGGGGGCCTTGCGCGACGGCGCCACCGTGGGGCGCGCGCTTGCGTACAGCTCGACGCCCTGGATGCACGAGAGCATGCGCACGTTCTTGCGCGTGAGCGGCGCGCGTAGCGACGCCTCCGCCTCGTGCACGAGCTTGGCACCTGTGGTTTCGGCGAGTCGGATGAGCGCGTCCATCATGTCGGGCGAGAGCCCGCGCGGCCGCGTCGCGGCGTCGGCGACTGTGTGACGCGCGCGGTAGTCTTCGAACTCGGGCTCGTGCTCGGGCTCGCAGCTGAGCGCGCTGAGCCGCAGCGCCTCGGTGTGGCGCGTCTCTTCGACGGACTGCAGGCTCGAGAGCGTCGAGCCGACGCTGCTCGCGGCGGTGCGGACGCCCGAGGAGTTGGCCGACCAGCACCGCGCCTTGTTCTTCTTGGCCGAGTCCGTTCGTCGCATGCTAATAGTGTGGATACGCGGATGAAGCGTGGGAGGGTATGGTATCGCCTTGGTGTGAGGTCGATGGAATAAAAGGAAATGAGCTTGAAACCGCGCCTCGGGGTGAGTGAGGACTATTACTGGTTGAAGGAGTCAAGGGCTCCTCATGGACTCGATTACGCAAAGGCGCGGCTTACAGAAGGAACGGCGCGTGGAGGCATTCATTCCGTTGCGTGTCCGGGGGAGCGGTCACGCATCTGGATCGAGACAGAGAGAGACAAGGGGTGAGAACCCGATCACCGCCAGAGTCACCGTCACCGCAAAGTCCGGCCGTCTGGGGAGCTGATGGCTGAGCCCCCGAGTGGCGCTTCTGGACGTGGCGGCCCAGCTGGCGGCACCGCGGGCTGGGTCTCAGCTAGGGCAATTCTGTAGACCACGGTCTCCGCTGGCTCGCTCCAGAGGCAGCTGAGACCGAGAAGAGCTGGCGAAACCGATGGGCCGTCGGACAGTCCCGCCGGCTGGCTCAACGAGTGGCAGGACACGAACGCGGCTTGCCCAGACAGGGAAAGACCGGGCGGCTCAATGGATGTGCTGAGTGTCCCCACATGGCGCCGTGCAGAGACGCGGACGACGGGTCTCGCCGATCGCGTGGCTGAACCGCGGAAGGAACTGCCCCACGAGTCGGTGCTGTGGCGTGACGATAGGCAGGAGAACGCAGGGAAAGGGAGGAGAAAGAGATGGGGGATAGAGAGCAGCATATCCAGAGCGGAGGGCCATGTCCGGTAGCGGTCGTCAGCCAAGGCATGGAAGGAAAGGACATACACCACGTACGAGAGAGCGGCCCGAGGGGAGCCAAGCGACTTCCTCGGTGGATGACCAGTGCGCAGGCTGGTCAACGATTCTGGCCAGCCAGCCCGCAGAGCTCGCCAGTCGGGGCTGCCGATGGCAGTGCCACCGGCGCCCTCTGCCTCCAGGCTGGAGAGCCTCCAGCGCCTAGTGGACCAGTAGATGAGCTACCAGATGTGATAACGATGGAGCCATATCGATGCTCATGGAAATTAAGGCACGTTCGAAATCGAATCTCGGGTTTTCTTTCTTTGTCTTTCGTTCCGTCGGTGTTGCCGCGTGAAACAGCCTCGATTCGAGCGGCCCACCGAAGAATCTACGTACGCATTGTCTGTCTGCAAGCCTTTCCGGATACTGTCTCCCGCGGGATCGGTGTGCGTGACCCAACCGACGCTTGCGCCTTTCCGAGCGAGAGGGAATCTTTCAGCGTTTCTGCGCGGCGGGCTCTTCCGACAATCCATGGATAAGTTACCTACGTGTGCTCCCTGATCACTGAGCGCGCAACCTCCTGGATCGCTCTCCATCTGAGTACTACACACGTCACACGTCTCAAAGATTGAAGTACGGGTCCACGCGGGACTTGTACGCGGCCTTGGCGAACGCGCTCGGCAGCAGCTTGGCCAGCAGAGCCTGCCCGAGCAACTGCACGCGAGCGTTCCACGGCAGCTCGTACATTGTCTGGTGCACGCGCCGTACGAGCATCCAGTCGCGGTTGAGTGTCACGGTCTCCACCACCACCCCCAGGCCCCCACCGCCGGCGTCGTCCTGGTTCGATGGCTCGTCTGTACTTGACCCTGGCGGATCTGCCATCATCCGGGTGAGTTTGTCGTTGAGCGCCAGCAGCGCGCGCTGGATCACAGCCTCGTCCGCGGGGTTCCTCTCCATCACGTCGACGATCTTGGGGATCGGCCAGTGCGCCGTCGGACAATGGTGTTGCCGGCGGCGTGACGCCTTTGCCAGCGCCGTAAAGTACGCATCCTCATCCTCGATGCCCTCAAACTTTGCCTCCATCTCGTCCAGGATCTTGCTCTTCGTTACGACGTCGCCGCCTCCAAACTTGCGCAGCGAGATCGCGTACAGCGGTGTGACCTGCCGCGCCTTGGCGTCTGCCGCGAGTTTCTGCGCTGGCGTGTGATCCAGCAGCGCGCGCAGCACGCCGGCATTGGGGTTTGTGGCGCTTGCGGCCATCACGAGCGCGCGCAGCCCGCGGCGCTCGCTGGGCTCGGACAGCACGAACGGACAGTAGTGGAGCAGCGCGCGCACGGTCTCGGGCGACGCTGTCGTGCTCTGCACGGCGAGGTGCAGCGGCAGCTCGTTCTTGGCGTTGCGCTCCTGGCACGCGGCACCGTACTCCTCACAAAGCCGCGTGATGACCGCGACCGCCGCGCCGCCACGGGCCGCGAGATGGAGCGGCAGCTCGCGCTGTGGCTCCATGCGCACGCGGCTGGCGCTAGGCATCCGCTCCAACAGCGCCAGCGCCAGCGACGAGCTCGTGCTACGGTGGAGCAGCGCGTAGTGGAGTAAAGTCGTCTTGGTCTCGCGTAGCATCAACAGCTCGACAAGTCCGTCTTCTCTCTCTTCTTCTTCTGGTTGCTCTTGCTGACTCTTGGTCTGGATCGACGGGCTCGTCCGCGTTGACTCCCACAGCGAGATCGTTGCGCGGAGCGTCTCCAGTACGATGCTCTCAGGCGCGTGGCGCGACCGGATCAACAAGTGGATCGCCAGGAGCCCGTCGTGCTTGCGCCGCACGAGCAGCGCGTCCGGGTACTCGGTGATCAGCAGGCGAATCAGCCAAAGCCAACTCCTGTCGTCGTCCTGGTTCTCTTTGATGTCATGACACCCGCACGCCATCGCGCGCTGGTTGAGGACATCGGCGTACCGCTCGATCGCGAGGTGGAGCGGCAGGTCGCCGCGCGCGTTCGCGTCGCTGCAGAGCGCGCGTCGCGGCCAGGTCTTGAGGAGCACGAGCACGACCGAGCGCCAGTACGCGGCGTTTGCCGCGTCAAACAGTGTGGCGACCACGAGATGGAGCACTGCATGTCCGTGCTGGTTCCGGATCCGCCCCGCCGCGTGGCCGCGCACGCTCAATAGACTGGGATGTGTACAGATCCACCGCAGTAACTCTAGCGAAACGCCGTACCGTAAAGCCACGTGGAGCGGTGTCTCGCCCGACATGCTCTGCATCTCCCACACGCTCGTGGGCTGCGCGTTTGACCTCGTCGGCACATCGATCAGTCGACTTCGACGCGACAGCAGTAGTGCCACAATGCGTCTTCCGGCCCGCTCGCGCAGCGCGAGGTGGAGCGGCGTGCGTCCGTAGGCGTCGCGCGCGCGCACGGCGTCCGCGTGGCCTTGGTAGATGGCTTGGATCAGTCGGAACGGCGTCTCGCGATGGCGCTTCACGACGTGGTGGAGCGGCAGTGGCATGGACGCGTCGCTGCCGCTGCGCTGCGTGAGCTGGCGCCAGTGGCGCCGCGCCATGAGCTCGGCGAGCACGAACGCGCGGTCGCGCAGCGCGTGCCAAATGTTGCCCAGCATACGCAGCCGCACGTTCTCGAGCACCGTGAACATGACAAAGGTCGCCGGCACGAACAGCGCTCCACGGGGACGGTCGCTGTCATCGGGGCCAGTCATTTCCGCCGCTGTCGTCGTTGCGGGGCGAATGAACCTGTGGTAAAAGCGCTGCTTGGCCTCCATCTCGCGCTCGCGGTGGCGGAACTTAAGTCGCTCGACCTTGGTCTTGCAGTCCGCGAGCTCCCACGGCGCCTCGACCGACGTGATTGTGCGAAACAGCGGGCGGTGGAGCCACACGCGGTCGCGGTCTTCCGTGTCCACGTAGTAGAAAAAGCCCGTCTCCAGGTCCACGTGCGCTGGGAACCGCTTCAAAACCATCGCGAGCAGCCGCATCCGCGTCACCACACCACGCACAATCCGCTGGATGCGCTGCGCGGCGTCCTCGCGGGGCAGCGGCCTGGCGCGCGCACGCACGGTCTCGATCATGTCAACCACGCAGCGCACGACCTCAGGCTCGATCCACGTGACGTCCACGTGCGCGTAGCGGCTCTTCTTCGTGGGCACGAACGCGGCCCACTCTTTCTTGAGCGCCTCGAGCCGCGCGCGCTGCTGCTCGGCCAACTCCTTGGCGAGCTTCTTCTTGCGCGAGCGGTCGAGCAGCGACTCCTTCCAGTCGCCCAGCGCGTCCTTAACGTCGCCCAGCGACAACTTGAGCGCCCGCTCCTTGGCGAGCTCGAGGCTCACGGCCAAGTTGGTCGACGCGTCCACCATGGAGATCGCCTCGCGGCGGTGAGCCAGTTCGTCCTGGTTCTCACCTTGCTTCTTGGTCTTCTTGCCCGGGCTACCGGCCTCGGCTGCGCGCTTGCGGCGCTGGAATGCCGTCCAGAATGTCACAAACTCGTCCACGCTGACGCGCGCGTCACCGCTTGAGTCCATGATCGCCATCATCTTCGCCACCTGCGCGTCGTCCAGCGCGTGGCCTAGCGCGTTCGTGAGCTCCTTGAGTTCGGCCGCGTCGAGGTACCCGGAGTTGTCCTTGTCGAACTTGCGGAAGAGCGTCTCGACGTGGCGCTTCCAGATCACCTCGGCCGGCTCGGGCGCGCGGCCGCCCACGGCCACGTCGTCGCTTGCGATCGCCTTGGTGATTAACTGGCCCTTGCGGATCATCTTGAGCTTGCGCGCCTTCTCCTTGGCCTCCGCCTCTTTCGCCTGTAGCAGCGCCAGCGCGCGCGCCTTCTGTGCCGCAAGCTCCTCTTTCTCCTTTTCGCGTTCCTCGAACGCCACGTACCACACCAGGAAATCGTCGAGCGCGATCTCCTGGTCCACGAGTCGCGTCGCATGGACGAGCTGCGTCAACGCGTCGCGATACGCGAGGCCCTTGAGCGGGTACTTGCCCAGCATGGCGACAAGCCGTGCGAGCATGTTGGACTCGAAGAGATATGTGTGACGATTCGAGTCGTCTACTTCGCCCTCTTCGCCTTGGTCTGCCTCGGTCGCTCCCGGGATCGGCCGCGTGATCAGCGCGTCGTGGTGCTTCAGGAACTCGATGGTGATACGTCGTCGCTCGCGCCGGACCCGCGTGAGGCGCTGCTGCTCCGTCTCCTCGTCCTCAATGTTCATCTTGGTCTTCCACCAAACCATAAACTCGTCCAGACTCACCTCGTCGTCGCCACTCGTGTCCAGTACGCTAAATACTTGCTGGATGCGCGCGTCGTCGGCGTCGCTCTCGCCCGAGACGGCCTCTTTGCGGCCCAACAGCGCCACGTAGAGCCGCTTGAACTCGCGGAAGCTGATGCTGCCGCTCTCGTCCTCGTCATAGTGCCGGAAAATGCGTTTGATCTGGTCCTCGCGCGAGCCGGCGTCCCCGCTGAAGCGCGCCATCATCTTGGCCATGCGGTTCTCGAGCTGCGGTGGGTCCCACTGCGTGAGACCGAGCACCTCGTGGTAATAGTACCGCTGTCCAGAGCCCTCGTCCACGCACTCCTCCCAGCCATCCATCTCGACGCGAGCGACGCAGTCCAGCACCCACGCCGCGAGCGTGTCCTTCATCAGCACGCCGCTCTCGTTTCCGCCGCCACCAAACTGCCTATTGAGCTGCGCGACGAACGCCTCGACGTGCTCGCGGCGCGTGTAGTGGTCCCAGCCCATCTGGTCCAGCAGCGCACGGCACTCGCGCAGCGTCCAGTGTATGGACACTGGACCGCATTCCGGGTCATCATTTCGCGTCGGGTGCAGCTGTAGCTCCCACAGCATGTCCACGCGCTGCCCCCACTCGAGCTTGGAGCTCGGGAACAGGCTCGTGAGCAAGTTCACGACCGCTTGGTCGGCATTCGGTGGGCTCCAGCGCTCGCGCAGCGTGGTCACGTGGCGGAACCACGGCACGAGCCGACGTTTGTCGAGCCGCTCGAGTCGCTCCCACTGGTCCAGCGGCGCCGGGGATAGCCGCGTGCGTCGCTGCCACGGCGCGTGCGCCGTCCAGAAGTCCAGCAGCGCCTCCCATGAGACCGTGCGGTCGCCACGAGGGTCCACGGTGCGCATGGTCTCCGTTAACGCGTCTTCGCCGCCCTCCGCGAGCCCGAGCGGGAACGAAAGCGCGACGCAGAGGTCGCGGAACTCGTTGGCGTCCAGCTTGTTGTCGCGGTCGTCATCAAACTTGGCAAACACGCGCTGGAGATCGTCGACCAGCTCGCCGTCGCTCTCCGGACGAATATCCAGAAAGCCGTCGGCGTCGCGCGGGGCTTTGAGTGCGCGGATCTCGGCCACCTCCAGTAGGTGCTTGTACAGACACGCGGCGAGTGGGTGCGCGAGCGCCCACGCCGTCTCGCCCGTGATTGCGTTGTAGTAGTAGACGCTGGGAGCGGAGACCACAGCTTCTCCGGACGGCGGCGGCTCGACGATCTCTTCCCACGCTGGCACCGCCGCCACGCGTGGCGCCACGGCAGCTTGCTGCTCGGTGTCAGCCTGCTGGGCTGCCATGAAGAGCTCCTCCAACAGCCACGTCGTCACGGCCGTGCGGTCGATGCGCATGGCGTTCTCTGGATCCAGGCGCACCATGAGCTGCGCGCGCTCGCGGTCGTCGCGCACTGGACGCCGCAGCGCCGCGCAGAGCTCGTCCAGATCGCCGAGCGCCACGCCGGCGCCGCCGAGCTGCGGCGCGAGCGCGAGGCACGCGGCGCCCACCTCGGCGTCCAGCGCGTAGTACTCGGCGGCGTACTGCGCGTCGTCATACGCGTACGAGGTCATGGCCCAAGTCCGGAGATCATGTTCTGGATATGACGAAGCGACGTCCAGAGGTTACGGGGCGGCGAGGGTTACACTGGATCGCGTCCGGAAGAGCCACCAGGCGACTGGAACATGCCGCGCTGGATGACCGTACTGGAGTTCCATGGAGGCTAGATGACGAGTGTTCATGGGGGATGGTCCCGTCGCCGCGAGCTGTGACGCTGGATCCTCTGTGACGCGCGTGAGATTAGGATGGGCCGTCGTGACGTGGAGGCATACGCCCGTCCAGAGAGCGCGACTCGCTCGGCGCCTCTACGGCATGTACTGGACCCAGACTGGCGCTGCCACGGCGTTGATAGCCGACCACACCAGTGTGCTGTAGCGGTGCCATGCGCTGGCGCGTTCGCTGTGTCGCCGCTTCGGTGGAGGCCATCCACGCTGACGCAGACACGAGAAAGCGCCTGTCAATCCGTGGCGATCGCCATCGTGAGGCGCCTTCCCGTGCCACGATGCCTAGAAATTGGTCAAAACCGGTAGAAATGGTGAGCTATCTATCTGTAATGCCCGGTTTTGGACCAATCCGGGTTCTGATCTCGCCAAACCGCTTTTCACTTGATTCCAGTATGCCTCTCTGGCTTCTTCCCCAGACCTCGAGCGCAGCAAGCCCGACCATCAAGATCTCGCGGGGCCGGTGTATCGTCGCGTGGGTGGGTGACGACGAACCCACCGGACCACGGACGAGAGATACCCCACACAGAAACTGCAGAAGAAAGCCCCTTCCAGAGATCCAGAAGCACCCACCTGCGGCTAACCTCGCGGCGCACTGCCGTGGCTCGATTTGCCACGGTGAGAGAGGTTCGGGCGTCCGTGCCACATCGAAAGCGGGAGAAACGTTCAACCCACCGAAGGCATCGATCGACCTGCCGCGTGCGTCGCGCCCGCCGTTGCTCTCTGCCACCGCAAAAAAGTGCCTCTCCACATTGCGTGACTCACGGCCGGCTTGGTGAGTTTTTATCCAGAGTTCTGTATTTCAGCCAATCGTATCGCTCTATCGGACCGTTGGCAATCGCACGAAAATCCAGCGCCATCATCCCCCCTGGCGACCGCGGCAGATTTGGTGCCCCGGCTGCCACGGTTTGCCAGCGGAGACTGACTGCCTGGTGCCACTGGCGACTCGGCGACCGGACGACTGACCGCGCGGACGTCCGTCGGGCAGCGCGCCGCTGGATTTCCGCCCCCGCCCGCGCAGAGCAACCCACACCACCCCACTCCGCCAAACGCCACACGCTGTCCGCTCCGGAAGCCGGACGACGCGTATTCTGTCTCCCCGTGCCACCGCCGCTGCCATCCAGAAGCGAGGCGGCGTGCCATCCCCGGACGCCAGCGTCCAGTGCCAACAACCGCAGCCAGTAACCTCCGGACGCGAGCGCACGTACTACGAACCCGTGGTGGCGCCATGGTCAAGGCGCTCAACCTCCCGCAGGAGTACTTCCAGTGCCCGGAGCTCTCCAAGCGCGAGACGCAGTACCTGATCCAGAAGGCGCAGGACTCGGCCAAGGCGCTGGTCGAGAGCGCGCGCAGCAGCCATGGCCCCGTGCGCTGGATCGAGGCCGGGTCCCACAAGGGCGTCCAGATGTACAAGGGCGAGGGCCGCAACCCGAGCGGCGCGGCCGAGCAGATCCAGTACGTGTGCGGCGCCACGACCATCCAGGCGTCGATCGAGGAGGTCGCGGCGTTCATGGACGTGTCCAGCACGCCCAAGTTCAAGGCCTACATCCCGCACCAGCACGAGCTCATCGACGGCGTCGTGCTCTACACGCTCGTGGCACCGGGGCCGGAGACCCAGTTTCTCCACCAGGTCACGGTCAAGTGGTCGGCCGCGCACGTGCCGTCCAAGCTCATCAAGGACCGGGACTTCCTCACGCTCGAGTGCCAGGACGTGTTCACCGACACGACGGGCCGCCGCGGCTGGGTGCGCTCGTACCACTCGGTCAAGCTGCCGTGCTGCCCAGACCTCCAGGCCGAGCTCGGCTTCGTGCGCGGCAGCTTCTACCACACGGGCTACGTCTTCGTCGAGTCGGAGCGCGCCGGCTGGCTCGACTGCATCCACACGTGCCAGGTCAACTTGAAAGGCAGCCTCAAGCTCCCGTCCTCGGTCTACTTCCTGGCCATGCGCCGCCGCATTGCCTCGGTCGCCGGGCTCGGTCGCGCGCTCCAGCAGCGCCGCCTGGGCCGCCAGACGTTCCTCAGCGACCTCGAGCTGGTGCCAAAGTCGCAGCGCTCGCGGTGCCACGTCTGCGCCGCGCGCTTTGGCATGATGACGCGCAAGTCGCGCTGCCGCAAGTGCGGCGAAGTGGTCTGCGGCCAGTGCACGCAGACCTGGGAGGTGAGCCTGCCCAAGTCGGGCGTCAAGAAGGTGCGCGTGTGCGCCACCTGCGCGTGCACCAGCGACTCCGCGGGCGGCGGCCCCAACAGCCACGGCGTGATGGACGAGATTTCGCTGCTCTCGAGCGCGAGCCACGAGTCGGACCACCACGGGCACGAGTACGAGTACCACGACCACAGCCCCGCGCAGTACCAGGTACCGCTGCAGCTTAAGTCGACGATCCTCGAGGACACGCCGATGGAGTCGTCCGTGCTCTACGGCGCGTCCGCGCAGCAGCCGGTGGCGCCGATGCCGCCGCCGCCGGGTCCGCAGCTCATGTCGCAGTCGCGGTACAGCCGTCCGCAGATGTCCATGGGGCCGCCGCCACCGAGCCACGCGCCGCCGCGCCGTAGCCCGTCGTCGTACAACTCTGAGCCGTACCGGCCCATCGGGTTCGTGCACCAGTCCGAGTACGACCGCCCGCGGTACGAGCAACCGCGCGGGTCGGCGCCCGGGTACCCTGGCGAGTACCACCACCAGCAACGCGACAGCTACCGCGAGGAGTATGCGCTGCCGCCGCCGCGCGGGTACGAGCCGCGCGCCCACAGCGAGATGGTGCCCCGCCACGCGTACCGGGACGAGTATGGGTACTATGCGCCGCCGCCGCCGCCACCAGCGCACCACGGCCACAACCCTGGGATGCCCGCGCGCCAGTACTCGTCCGAGAGCATGCCGCGGAACGGCAAGCCGTTCCGCCACGCGTCCGAGGAGACCGCGTCGTCGTCCTCGGACTCGCTTACGGCGCACGCGCTCGAGCGCCACACGCGGCAGATGGGGCGCGCCGGCCCGGTGTCGCCGGACGCATACGACAACCACGATCGTCCCGTGGGGCCGCCGCCGCCGCCGCAGGGGCACTACCAGCAGGCACCACCGCCGTCGTACCACCACCAAGGTCCCGGATACCCCCCTTCGTCCGGAGGATACGCGCCTCATCCGCACGCGCCCCCGCCGCCGCACCAGCAACCCCCGCCGCAGTACTACCGCGACAGCGCGTACGAGCGCGCGCCGTCGCGCCACTCGGTGCTCTCGATGCCCTCGGACTACCACGCGCGGCCGTCCGGCTCGTACGCCGACGCGGACGTCGCGCACCTGCGCTCGTCGATGCACAGCAACGGCTACGGCTCGGACCACGGCGCCGACAGCTACTACCAATCGGGGCCCCCACCGCCGTACCAACCGGACCCGCGGCTCTCGTTGGCCGCGCCCGAGTCGCGACCGCTACAGGAGCAGATCGTACCCGAGCACGAGCCCGTCAAGGCCTCGACCCCGGCCCCGGCCACGGAGACAGCGACCGCCAGCCCTACGGAGGCACCGCCGACCTCACACCAGGAAGCGGCCCCCGCGGTGGTCTCGCGATCGCCGTCGCCCGACCAGGAGGCCGCGCTAGCGCTCGCGGCCAATGCAACGCGGCTCATGCAGCAGCAGCAGGAGATCCAGGAACAGCTCCAGGCGCGCGCGCAGGCGCTGTCGTTCAGCTCAGACCAGCGGTACGTCTTTGACGAGGACGACGAGGACGATGGCAGCGAGCAGGGTGGCGCCGACGGGCTCGAGGACTGGTCCACGACCTCGCCCGCCACGCGCGCGATGCTCAACGAGTTCAAGTCGCTCGACATTGACGACGAGAACACGCAGCGCACGACGACCACCTCGACGCACGACAGCTACCGGTTCTCGGCGACCTCGAGCATGCTCGAGTCCAAGATCAGCTTTGACGACATGTCCACGCGGCGCTCGGCAGTCGAGCCCGAATCGGAGACGACTGTGGGCGCCAAGACCCCGGCACTCGGCTCGCTCTCGGTTGTGCAGCTCTACCAGAAGATCCTCGAGCTCACCAAGCAGCAGCACGCGCTCGAGAATGACGCCAACGCGACGGCCGCGCGTAAAGAGGCCGTGGCGCGGGACCTCAAGGTGCTCTACAAGCAGCTCCACGAGCTCACGAACGAGGAAGAGGTCGCGTTCTAAGGAAATCGCTCTCTGAACGGTGTTTGGACGACAGAACACTGGTATAATTTAGGCAGGATGAAATACTACGGAACCACTACAGCTTACTGCTCGAGTTCGTAGCGCCGCATGGCCTCGTCCAGCTTGGCGTAAAGGAAGCTAAGCTCTTGCGCGAGACGCTGCCGTGTGGACGCCGACAGCGCCGTGCGCTGAGCGCGCTGGAGCGCGAGGATGCCGCGGTACAGCTCTACCGCTGAAGCTGCCGCGTCCTGGTCCTCGCTGCTGTGGTCGTCGTCGTCGATCTCCGCCTCCAGCTCCTGACCAGGGTGCTTTGGCGTGGCTGTAGCCGCGAGGTAGTCATCGAGCGAGTCGCAGAAGCTGATCGCGCACTGCTCTCTACCATCACTCGACAGCGATGACAACTCACTCGAGAGGTCCGTTTCGGCGAGCCGCGCTCCATCGTACTTGACGCCGTGATGTGGCTTCCGTGACCTGGCGGGTGCTCTCTTGCGGATGCACCTGGTAGTCGATATGAACGAATCGAAGCGAGCAATGGGCTTCTCGTGGCGATACGCCTGCTGCTGTGGCTGTTGACCTCGTGTGTCTCCATCACGCGAGGTCACCGTGGTGTTGCGGCGCATCCGCGTGCTGGCTCGGTGGTTCCCGACGGGCCGCTGCAGCACTGTCTCCGGCCCCGGGTCCGTGAGAAACCTCGCCACGCGCGCCCTGCGCTTGGCGTCCGCGTTCTCCTCGCTGGTGCCACGAACGTAACGGCGGCTGGCACAGGCCACACATACGCGTACGCTGACCTCGCTACCGGAGGCCGCGACGGCCACGAGGTCTGTGCACGCGTGGCACACGGTGGCGCCGCACGCGCGGCATTCGGTCTTGCGCGTGAACAGGCTGAAGCCTGTGGCGCACTGCGCGCACGTGGCGCTGTGAAGCTCTGTGATGGCACCTCGATCGACGCGCGTCGGCTGCTGTTGCTCGCTCAGTCGCCTCTCGTGGAGCTTGTCCTGGAGGTGCGCGAGCGCGCTGATGCGGCGCTTGACCCCGACGTCGTAGAGCGCGCGCGGCAACACGAGGTTGCCCTTGAGGTCCACCTGGAGCGTCGACAGGCACGTGAGCACACCTGGCGTCTCGGTCTCGACGAACACGTAGCCCGAGTGGTACAGGCTGCCGCGCACAAAGCCTGGGACTTCCGGACAGCAGGGCATCTTGATCGAATGGTACGCGCGCACCCAGCCCCGGCGCCCCGACGGGTCCGTGAACGAGTCTTGGCACTCGAGCGTCACGAAATCGCGCGCGCTGGCGAGCCCCGAGGGCATGCGCACGGCCATCCACTTGACCGTGACCTGGTGGAGGAAGCCACTTTCGGGCCCGGGCGCTACGAGCGTGTACAGCACGGCCCCGTCCTGGACGTCGTCCTGCGTGGCAGCGAACGCCTTCATCTTGGGCGTGCTGGACACGTCGAAGAACGCCGCGATCTGCTCGATGGTCGCCTCGATTTGTGTGCGGCCACAGAGCAGCTGCACGCGGCCGTCGTCCATTCGGTGCCGCTGGTCGACGCGCGGCTCGCCCTTGTACATCTGGACTCGTTTGTACGTGCCAGCCTCGTGCCAACGCACCGCGCCGTGGCTCCCTCGGACGCTTTCGACCAGCGCCCGCGCGGACTCGCGCGCGTGCTTGATGAGCCACTGGGTCTCGTGCTCGCTGAGTGGAGGTGGCGCAAAGTAGCCAGGCTGTGAGCTCGCGGTCTTGGGCATGGCTGATTTCGGTATTGTGCTGTTTGCTGGAGAACCCAAAGTGAGAATGGTGAGATCGCCTGGGCTTCGGTGGTCTGCGTAATGTCAAGTGGCCCTTGGACCTGGGATTTCTCCCTTTACTGGCGGTACTCTCTCTCTCTCTCTGTCGCCGTTAGCGAACCCATGGGTTCAGAGACGGTGGCTGACGTGGCGCGGGGCACGTGGAGGCTGGCTGACCTGGCGCGGGGCACGCTGACGTCGCGGTGAGTTTTCCGCCCGCGGCGTCACGCGTTACCTGCGGACGCGCGGGCCACAAACGTCGGAACCCACATGCCCTCGCGAGAGACTGGCCACGAGTTTTCTTCAATGAAATGGGAGTGACGGTCTCCGGTGGATTCCTCGATCTCACCAGGACGAGCTCACCGCGATGGTTGAAGTGGCCCTGCTATGTTGAGATGGACTGGCGTCAAGTTGACAGGACAGCGAGGGAGTCAGCCGTCTTATCAGTCTACAACAGTTCAGCGGGCTTCCTGACGGCGACGGCGCCGAGCGCTTGGGCCGCCGCCGCGAGGGCAAGTGGACCCACGTTCTGCCTTCGCGTAAGTAGCCGTGCAACGTGGCGTGGGGAGCGATGACGCGGTGAGATGATGATGAAGGCGGCGCGTGGACCCGGCATCATCCACGTGGGCGCGTTTCACCCAAACGCTTGCCATCACGCCACCAGGCGCGGGGCTGAGACGATGCCATCTCAACTAATATGGTCCATGTTTGCACGCCATCCATAAGTGCTTTTGTGGCGTCCACTAGGAAGAAGCCTGGGAACCGAGTGGCTCGTGCGACAGCGACACGTCGGGCGTCCCAGACCACAAGAGGCGGACGTTGAAGCAGATCGAGTGAAAGGAGCGTTTCATTGAATAGATTACGGATGGCGGGGGCAACTCCACGACGCACAGGAACATCAAGAAGAAGCAGAAGCACGACGAAGCCACGAGGAGCTAAAAGGCCCACCCGGTCCCCACCGACCTGCTTTTCGGTCGGCCGCTCTTAATCGGTTTGATGGCGGACGTGGACGCCGATCGCACAGGTTCTCGCGTGTCTCGTCGCAATGCCGTCGGGCTCTCGGGTGGGAAATCCGGAAACTCGTCCGGATCGCAGTAGAGCGAGAGCCGAAACTCGAGCGAGTCCGGGTCGCGGAACGGCGACGACGACAGCGTCGGCTGCATTGTCTGCGCTCGCTGGCGGCGCTTGTCCACGGGCTTCGATGGCAGCGTCGGCGGCAGTGCTGTGGTCTTGACGACGCGCTCTGTGCAGACCTGCT
This sequence comes from Pythium rhizo-oryzae, assembly GCA_027475725.1. Classification (NCBI taxonomy): domain Eukaryota; phylum Oomycota; class Peronosporomycetes; order Pythiales; family Pythiaceae; genus Pythium; species Pythium rhizo-oryzae. Next base: position 14,817 of record JAMFLL010000080.1, read on the forward strand.
GATTCTTGAACATCGGTGGCTCACACTCGGGCTGCTTCTGTGCAGTCTTGTACGTTGTTGTCGGGGAGGCCGCTTGGCTCAATTGGCTCGACCGGCGCAGCGATTCGGCCGAAGAGATCGACAGCGTGCGCGAGAGCGACTCGCGCTGCAACGCCTTTTTCAGCGCCGCGAGCTTCATCACGCGCTTCCACACGGCGCCTTCCAGGAACCGCCGCTCACGCTCGTCGTGAGCGCTCAGATCCAGCCCCATCGCGTAGCTCACACTCACGTGGCCCGGCCGCGTAGCCGACTCGACCGCCACGATGCCGCTCGAGAACAGCACGCCGCGCGAGAGGGCGCTGGTGGCGGATGCCGGGAAGCTCGACAGCTCGACCGACTGGCACCACTGCACCCACCCGCGGCGCCCGCGGTGCTTGAACACGCCTTGGTACGAAAGCACAACAAACTCGACGCCCGCGTCATCGCTGGACGAGTCGCGGCTGACCGCCGAGCTGCGAGCGCTGGACGACGAGGTTCGATCCCTCGCGCTGCTCACCGTGGACGCGCTGCTCTGGCTCAAGCTGCCGGTCGAGTCGCGCGTCGCCTCACGCGGGAGCACGAACCAGTTGACGCCCGCGCGCTCCGGGAACTCCTTCTCGGGCGTCGCCGGCGGCGCGTGGACGCCGTCCCAGAGCACGCTGCACAGCTCCTGCGTCTCGACCACGCCCGGCAGCGAGTGCGGTGCCGCCACACTTGCCGTGATGCGCCGTACGACGTCGGCAATGTCGGCCTCGATGTGGCACAGCGAGCGCAGCCGCGTCGCTGCCGTCGGCGCCGCGGCGCTCTGGTCGGCGCTGGCTCGCGCGATCGTCGTGTCTTCATACAGATCAATCCCGTTGAGCGAGTCGACGTACTCGACGCCAGAGGCGCGCGCGTCGTCGTCGCGGGTGCCGTCATCCAGCGCCGCGGCCGCCGCCATCATCGCGCGCGCGAAGCCTTCGCTGCTGGACCGCGCGAGCCGCAGCAGCTTGAGCCGCACGCGCTCGCTGAGCGGCTTGTGCGCCGTCGGCAGCGTCGTCGCACTCGCCGGCATGAAGCAAATGGCGCTGTATCTTACGCTCTCGACGTCGCCCTGGTGTTAGCTGGCCTTGTTGAAGACGCCGAGCGTGCAGTGTCGTGGCGCGTCCAGCGGTCGCTTTGGCGATAGAGAGAGAGCGAGAATGGAAGGAAGCACGCGCTTTCCTTCCGCGGAAGTTCAGTTGTTTGGAGCTGCTCGTGGATTGGCGACGAGGCCCATGGCGGGCCGGAAACCGCGGAGAACAAAATGGGAAGAGGCGGCGTACGTACCCCCACTCGCCCGGAACCTTTTTTTTTTTCTTTCGTTCCGGGAAGAATATAAAGCCATCAAGATTCAAGCCGACCAACAAAACAGAACATTCAAGAGCATTTGACTACGTATATAGACATTTTAAATAGGTTTAATTACATGTAGGGGAGTGCGATAAAGGATGCACCACTGAAATAGCCGTGAACAACTTCAACTTTCTGGGGAGGGACGTCACGTGGCCAGTTCAACGAACCCAAGGGTCAGTCCAATCCAGAGCATAAATTGAAGATGCCCCAGCACAAAACGAAAAAGCACAGACATGAGATGAGAGAGGTCACGAAAAAGCAGTTGCGAGGGTCAGTATGTTCCACGTCGGAACACCTCCAAACTCTTTTTCTTACACCACCAACAGGTTACACAACGTGCCCTTGGAACAAAAAAAAAAAGAACGAAACCCGCCCATCCAACGGACCCCTAGTTGCTGTCGTCGGTCCACGTGGGGAACCGATTGAGCTGCTCGCAGATGTGCTTCTGGCCCGTGAAGGTCCGGTAGCGCGCCATCGCGGCCGTGGAGCGCTCGAGCACCCGGCGCACGTCCCGCGGCAGCATCGCTACGGCCGCTTCGGCGTCCACGCGGCGCTTGCGCGCGAGCCTCGTGACGATCGCGCGGATGAAGCCGCGCAGCTTCTTCTCCGCGTCAAAGCACTCGCGGCGCTTCTCCACGAAGTCTTTCTGTAACGAAGCAGACCATGTGAGTCGAATGAACCTAGAGGTGGCGGTGGGGATCCAATGCGTACCTGCTTGTTCTTGCGCTTCTCGTTCTCGCGGTCGCGCTGCCCTTGGTTGCGGCGGCGATCACGACGGCGGTCGCGGCGGCGCTGTGCCGTGGCACTTGCACGCCCCGTGGGCTTGGGTGTCACCTTGGGTGTCGCCTTGGGTGTCGCCTTGGATGCCGGTTTAAGTGTCGTCTTGGGTGTCGGCTTCTGCACAGGCAGACGCATCTGCACGTCGACGGAGGTCGGCGACACGGCCGGCTCGGCCACCTTGATGGGGCCGGCGAACACGACGTGCGCCGTGTCGTCCACGGACATGTCCGAGTCGTAGGGGTCCATGTCGCTCGAGCTCGCCGCGTCGTCGACGTACGCCACGTCAAAGTCCGCGAAGGAGATGCCCTTGAGGAAGTCGTCGAACGCCTTGTCTGTCTTCATCATGGTGGTGGGCGCCATCGGAGCCGGTGAGAGGAGAAGGAGTTGGATGGGGAGAGTAGTTGCGCCAGAGAGCAAATTGGAGAATGGTTCCGCCCGCACAATCTCCGCCGAGGACGTCGGTCTCTGGGTTTTTCGTTCTCCGCGGATGAAGGGGCACAAGTGCGTTCTCCCCGCCTCGTTCACGCTCTTGAGGTTGCCGGCCGGTATCTTTGTTACTTCCCATCGAAAGCGGGTGACGTCTCCTCACGCGCTGAACACGCATGCGTGTCACGACAGTGCGGCGCGCTCCATCTCCCTGCCCCTGTTCAAAGAGCGCATGTGGCGGAGACAGCGCTCGAAGAAGTTCCATGGTCGTTGGCGCAACTGCGCAGCGGTGGGGCCCCAAGCATTGTTCCACGACCGCCGGTGCTGCGCCTGTCGGCGTTTTGTCCCGCCTATCGTGCTGTTCCAGAGGGACCACGCTGGGCCAGCCGCGAACAAAGCGCGGCGAAAAAGGAAAAGGGTTCCACAGCGCGCGTGGAACCGTTCTTCTTTACGCCGCGTTTTGTTCGCGGCCGGCCCCGGGGATCTTGCCCCGGATAGTCTCGCACACAAACGCCGGATGCATGCGGCGTGGTGTGTGGCGATCGCCCCAGCACGCCAACAGGGTACGCCAGAACCGCCTGGCGGGGGGGCATCATCGCGAGCCCCGCGTCCAGAGAACGCGAAAGTGTCGTCTCGACACGACGACGACCGTCCGGTGGCCGTTAGGGCTTTTGGTATAGTGGGTCGCTGTGGTCGCGTGTCCATCTCAGCTCTAAAAAGCCACAGAACCGATCAGCCAAAGGTGTTCCGCAGTGGTCTTCTCGGTTCTCCACACTGTCAACAACGAAAATCCCATCCTAAAAGAGCCAGACAAGCGCTGTTCGATCTTTTGGGTCTCTGGGAGGAACAGGAAACACCAGAATTATGGTTTTTCGAACGTCGGTGGATCAGGCACTGGGGGCGTTAGAAGTTCGCGGCGAAGTGCAGACAGATCCCCGCGTTGAGAGCACACGCAGCCGTACTGTACACACACACACACACACACACACACACACACACACACACACACACACACACACGCACACGGTACTCGGAGGGAGTGCGCTGGAGATGAGTACATCCATCCGTGATTGTGGTTTACGAGTACAGAGGTACCTACGGTGTCGGGGATGTTGCAGTTGGATGTGGCCCCACGTCAAAGAACGTGGAACATGGCTGCACGGCCACGAAAGGCCGGTGTATCCATATCTCAGAACACCCCCATGGTCGTGTTGCACGAATGTTGCTCCATGCGTTATGGACGCTGCGCATCCGCAAGTGCTGGATGCGGAAGGATTTGCCTGCTCAAAGCGCCCCCTACGCCTGATCGTAGAGATACGGAATTGATCGATGGTCACGCCAATCTGCAACGGTGGTGGGTTTTGGTCCGGTGGCATTCAAAGCTCGATTGGTTTCTTGCGAGGCAGCCATCGCGCTTATCGGCCAAAGATTTCGAACAATGCCAGGCACGTCCACTCTGTATAACGTATGCATCGCTTCGTCACGCTCAGTCCTGGGTAGCTTTCGTTTCAAAATAGTCGTCGAAGACCACGAAGTTGTTGGGTTGCGCGAAAAACTGCGTGAGCTGCGCGTGCTTCTTGAGAAACGCCAAGAGCTTTGGCGACGGACGGTCGTACGCAAGCTGCGCGGGTCTGACTTGATGGAGCTGCCACAGCCACGTCGGAGATCAGCGCGCTCCGCCACACAGCAGACACAAACCGCTTCGAACGAACCTGCAGCAGGCGTGAGAAGAGCTGTAAACCGATACCATGCCTCTGGAAGTCCTCGAGGACGTAAAAGTCGAGTACACAGAGCGGGTCTACCTCGGTGTAGACGCCCTTGCGATTCTGCAGAGGGTTCAAGCATCCCAAGCGTCACCCGCCCGCATCACCACCATGCAGACCAATACCATCCACGCACGACATAGAACAGGTGCCTCAACCCTGTCTTCAGAAACCCCACTGCTTGTCCACGAATAACGGCAACCAGAAGTTGCTGTTTCTGCGAGCTCGCATGCTTGGCGAATAGCTCAGCGGATGTGATCGGCGCTCGGAGTTGCTGGGCCTACTGATACGGTCAAACCTCCGCAATGAGGCCACATCGCGAGACGAGAACGCTACGAGCACATTGTACGTACAACAGCGGACAGGTGGCCCAATTCGTTGATGCGCTCGGCCAGCGCTGCATCCGCGAGAAGTCCCGCCGGATCATCAATCGCCACAATCTCGACTTCCATGGTCGAACTGGACCCGCCCACTTCCGGAAGATATCACTATACACTCTATACACAAAGTATACAGTTCTTCGTTAAGAACCGGTCCGGGCCTGGGAGGGGGTACAATTGTGTGGAGTGGCCCATCCAGCATTTCTTTGGGGCAGACAAATGGGGGCTGAGGCGTCCAAGGTCGCGGGCGGCGGCGCCGCGCCCGCGGGCGTGAACCCGTGCGAGAAGGAGATGGAGACCTACATCAAGTGCGTTCTGGTTGCTGGAAAAGCGATGTATTAGTAATTTGTGTGCTGACGGCGGGGCTCTCCGCAGGTGCGTGGACGCGAAGAACGCCGAGAGCGGCGGCCTGCGCGACGGCGACGAGTGCGAGAAGGAGAGCGAGGCCTACCGCGAGTGCCGGAGAATAGCCAAGGAGCTCCGCGCCGCGCAGCGCGCTGCGAAGAAGTAAAAGCACAAAACCTCCCTCACCAGCGACGAAAATACAGCATCAACGGCGCTTATTCATACCCATACGCGTGCTTCTCTACATCTACTTTCGGCTCACCGCTCGGCTTCACCGCCGTTCACGCTGAGCTCGCTGAGCGCGAGCACGGGGCGTTGCGACAGCGGCGGCGCGGAGAACGGGCCACTCGACTTGGCCGGCGTCGTGGCGCCGCTGAGGTGGTGGACGCCGGATCGCCGCCGCCCGTGCGAGAGCACCTGGATGTCCACGGGCTGGAACGCGTCCGGGATGAGGCGGTCCGCGTGCGAGAGGATGGACGCCACGGACGTGTCGGTGCCGCCGGACTGCGCGCGCGATCGCTCCGTGGCCGAGAGCGTCTTGTCGTCGCGGAGGTATTCCTATTCACCACCACAAAGAAAAAGCGGTTAGGCGCGCGCTTCGAAATCCAGAGAGCGTGGACGGCGCGCGCGCGTGGGCTCCCGCGACATACGAGGTGCGCGTCCGCGTGGTCGCTCGCGGGCCCGAGCCCGCACATCGACAAGGCCGCCCCCATGGTGGCCCGCGATGTAACACACTCGGCTTTCCAGACGCTTCCTTTGCGTCATGAATTAGCGTGTACCACACTAATTTGAGGTAGAAGCGTACCACAGTATTTGAGGTAGTCTCGATGTTGAAGTGGTGGCTGGAGCCGTCCCCGTCTCCAAGCAGCCTGGCGGGCGTTTTTGCTGGGAGAGGGTTTCTCTCGACAAGCAAGCGCCTCAGCACACGTGTATAGGACGGCCACTGGCATTAGCCGCCTTGGAGACGAGCCTCCGTGTCGATGGAAGCCTTCACCGCTCCCCTGAATGCTTTGGAGAACTTCTCCAAAGTTACAATCCTCTGAATGTCAACCGCGCCGCGTCGATAGTATTCCACGGCTCATATACACGATCTCCATAGGGTACAACTCCACGCAATCCATGGACACAGTGAGCTTCTCGTGGGGCGTCCGCTACGGCACGCGCGCTTCCGCATGTGCACGGATCCATGAGAGAGGTGTTTGCTTGGTGTACACGACGATCAGGTCGTTGTACCGTGCAAACCTGCTGATCTGTACCCTCGTGTGGACGTCGCGGGAAGCACATCCGGGCGATGCCACAGTATCCAAGCGGTGGGGACTCAATGCCGTCCCTCGAGTGCTATAAAGTCCGCTGCGTGAAACCGGCATTTGTCCCGGGAGTACTGCCACCCACGACGATGGTGTACAATTTGTTGTGCAGTTTTGGCTTCTCCTGTGCTTGGACCTCAGAACGGTCTCCGAGAAGCAGTTCGAAAAAAAATCGAACATCGCCAATGGGAGTGTGGGTCGATACCCTCTTTCATGCATAAACCCGGCGACACTCATGACGCCGCGGCCCCACCACGGAAGTGTCGATTCTCCTCCCGGTAAACCTCGCTCTAAGGCGCGAGCCAACGTAAACATCGTGACGCGCCTTCGCCACCCTCGCCAGGGTGGAACGGCGGCGGGGAGAGGAGGGAGGATCAACTCGCAGCCGCGATGAACTGGCCACTGGCCCACTCCACGCAACAAGTGATCTCTGTCCTAACGGGTCGCCCACGCCTTTGTCTCGCCCGGGATTGGAGACCGCGCGGAGCATGCTTGGCAGTGTCCACCCATCGCCATGATGTCACCCACCACATTAGTGAGATTGAGGACGCAGCGCCATGTTTGTGAGAAAGTCGTGATGCCACGCTGTGGAGAGAATGGAATTTCGTGGAATATGAGTTAGGAAAGAAGCGCTACCAAGACCGCGTTCAGTAGTCACCACTGGAACTCGTACTGGAAAGGGCGGAACGGCTTGATCACGCACGGCCCCAACAGCGCACGGTCAATCCTGGCCCAGGCGTCGCGGGTCTGCAAAACCTCACTGTCTGAGTAGTTGCGGAGCCCAGACAGCGTCTCCCACCGCGCGAGCGTCGTCAGCACCATGTGATCGACGCGAGCAGCGCGTTCTTCCCGGACGAGCTGCATAAAGGACGCACGGGGCTGGTCCACGCGGAAGGGCTGGGCGTGGTCTTTCAGCAGCAGATACAGCTCGATCTCTTTGGACGCCCACTCGGCAAACTGCGCCCTGGTCGAGCTCTACACCAATCCCCAAACAGTGCGTCAGTTCTCTTAGCTGACCTGATTCTCCTCACGCGTCATCTCGTCCAACCAGTTTCTTCTTGCGGTATGCTCGCTCGTACGCGCGCTGCCGGCACCGTCGGTTCTCCAGCTGCGCGGCGCCGCTGACCCAGCGTTGGTGCGCCTCTCGAACCTTCACGTCTTCGTCCTCCTCGCTCTCGCGCTTGACGGGTGCAGCTTTGATCGTCGATACAGCGCACCATTGAATGTTGTCGCTGGCGCGTGCGTCTTGCCGGCCATACGGCTCGAACGGCTCAGTGTTCTTGCGCATGCACTCGGCAGACGGCGTCGTTGGCGGTGTCGCGCGGGTGATGGTCACCATCGTGCTACTGGAGTAGTCGACCGAGGTGGGCGACGGAGGCGAAGCAGACGGGAGCGTCGCGCACTGGAGCCACTGGAGGAGCCCTTCGTCGGCGCCAAGCCAGTCGCCGTCGAAGCTCGTCGAGATCTGACCGGAGAGCCACGTGTCCTCGTCACTGCTGCCGTCGTGGCTGTGGTCGTCGTCGTTGCGGAAACCAGGCGCGAATACTATGGAACAGTTGTGATGACTCGGTCCACAATGGACGCGCTGGTGGTCGCAGGTTCCGCCCGCAGCAGCCCCTGGAAGGGGCACAACGAGATCGGCCCGGTGGCGTCTGCGATCACCACACGCTCGTGGCGGCGAGCCATTGCTTCTGAAGAAGGCCATACGAGGGAATGCCGAGCGTGAGCGGAAAAGCACCTAAGCTGCTGTCGCCCAGTTCGGTACTGGGGGAATCGGGGGAGAGCAACCACGAGCGGGGACGAGAAAGGAGAGACCTTGCGTGGGTGGTGACTTCTGTCGACATGACAAGCGCAGCTTTTTCTGTATGTAGGAGGAGCGATGAACGCCACCGCTACCAGCAAAAAGGACTCCCCTGGGTGGACCACCGCGCGACCGTGTCAAGGCGGATCATCTCGGAGAGCATCTCCCTTCCGTCGAGGCAACCGCTGACCAGTGGTCCTCTCTTCCTTCTTCGGATCCCTTCGTTAGATCGCCGCGGCGCCAGGGCGCACAAGCGCTGAAACCGGATTTTCAATGTCGTGTAGAACACCCACTGACAGTTCCAGTTCCAATTCTTCCTGCCTTAGTACACTGTTGGCGATGTGATCTGGCAATGGTGGTATGAGCCTCGCGGGAGTCTAAGAGGACGCTCAGCGCCTGGACACACGGCGCCGGTGGACTGGTTCGGTGTGCCCGACGTGAGTAGTGTGACTGACATGGCAAATCACGCATGGGCCTATGGTGGTCGCCTTGTCAAGGCGACCACGATTGGCGGCCCGTCCATGAGTAGTGGGACTACGTCCAAGTTGAATCAATAGCTTCCCCACCGAAGGTAGACAAGGTATCTTCATCGATCGAAGGAAAGGAACCCAGCCTTGCGCCATTGGCACTGTGCTGCCAGGCGGTAAGCTTTTGTAGTGGACTCACCGCGCGATCCTGTCTGCACTCGGACTACTGTGCCGAGTAAACCTCTCTCGCTGTGATATAAAATTCACGTCATCCGCGTGCGCTCGCGAGGTGGGAGTGTCCATCTCCGGTATGCGGGGATGACGTGAATAAATTTTGACCCTCGTGGGAATGCGTTCGGCAAATGGATAGAAAGGCGGTCGGAGGTCGGAGGACACTGGGGGAATGAACGCTTCAATGCCTTTTTCCGAATCCAAAATCGACCCCTCCCAGAGGTATCTCGACGAGATGGAACCCGGGAGCAAGCACGCATCTGTCTGGGGCACTTTGATAGAGATTCTATACTCGTCTCTGTCGTCATTAGACAGACAGGCAACGCTATGGAAAGGTTGCGTGAAGGGATGAGCAGTCCAACAGTAGCCCACGCGCGGAGAGAGCGGGCTTGCTATGTGAGCTGTTGCTATTGCGCAATTGCGCGAAGGGACTGCTGGAACCAGGTGAGCCCCAAGGCACCGACCAATGGACGGTCTGTATTCAGAGAAAATGGTGGCATGAGCTCGTCGATCATCGACTCGACGCTGCGCTCGAGAAGGATTGGATACGTGGCGCCGTAGGGTCTGCTTCCCGTAGCGCACTTGGGCATAGAAAATGAGTGGACCGTCCTCTCACTGCGGTGAAACTGTACGACCCACCTCTACATTTTCTACTTCCCAGCGCCAACCTCCGCATCAAACGCTTGAGGAGCCACGGCAGGCCGTCGCCGTTGAGGAGACCATATTATGATGCTGAGTCGTTTGGATGCCCAGGCGGCTACAACGATCAAGAAAATGATGGTCTCCTCACACGAGACTGAGAGTCAAATGCCATCGTATTTCATACTGTATATAATATCACCAACACTGCACAACCCGCTTGGTCCGGGCGTGTCAAATGCACAGTGCTTTTCCCAAAGTCAGAACATGGGTACATGCGACCGGTTTCTGCACCAAAGTCCATCAACCTGCATCAATGTTCGATTTTCTGGTCTCGTTTCGCTTGCCGTGGAGCCAGCACGCTGGGTGCGGAGGAGGCCGCGTCACTGACGCAGTCAGAGTTCTCACTGTACGGCACATCACGTCGAACCCTGTAGCCAGCGTTCTCGGGACCCAAACTTCCACTCCCTCGACGGATGACGGGACCCAGGCGACTCAGTTGCGTGAGGACGTGGCGTACCACTACACACATATCGCGCTTACCCGCACTTACCGTCCGCAGAGTTGCTCATGATTTGTGGTCACAATTAGAGTGAGTACGTCGCTCCCTGTCGGCGAGCCTGCGTTCGCTCTCCAAGCCGAGCGGGTCAAGGTAGCAGGGCCATCGGCTCTACAACCCAGCGGAGCAGCTACAGTATTACGGTTGTCAGGTGGCCCTGTACGAGATGGCGTCGTTGTAGGAGCGAGAATAATACTTGTCTTGTTCATGTGCCGTATATTCTATGGACAGCGGACCCATGTTGGACCAAATTGCGCTCCTCGCGAAGTCCGATACAATGGACCGATTCCCGTAGACATTTAGAAGGCTTCCTAAAGCTAAAATTTCGGTTCTCGACACTCTAAAACTTATTCAGTCCCTCTGCACCCCCTCTCTAAATCCAAATCGAGAGAGGGGGGTACCCCCCCCTCTCTCTAAAAATTTAGACTCCTCTAAACATGCGAAAAAGAATACCCTGTTGAAAAAGATATCCACACACAGCACGTTGAGGAGAATCTCGCGCCCAAATCCTCTGAGAGGTGATGCTCACAACCAGAGAGAATCTGGAAATGCTAGATCACAGGTTTTCTGCGGGAAGAGAGAAAATCTAAATTTTAGGATAGAACGCGATTTTAGCTTTAGGAAGCCTTCTAAATCCTACGGGAATCGGTCCAATGACTTCCAAGTTTGGAGGAAATAGTTTTTTTATGAATGGTTGACTCGCAGGATCGCATGTCCACAGAGCCCACATAAATCACTTCAACTTGGAAGGCCTGGAAACCACAAATCCGCGCTGGAGCCAGGGTTATATAGCACGCACGCCTTCGAAAAGCATTGCGTGTGGGCAGCATGGGAGTGAGGATTCGTGGATCTTCCTTTTTTTGTCGCCTAAAACATCGAACATTTCAGAGTCATTCGATTCGTGCAGAGACCAGGCGACTCCCAGATTCTCGAACTCCGTCTGCACCCGAAAATTCGATAGAGCTCGCATGCACAGGCTTCAGCTACCGTAACGTAGAAAGGAGCCAGCAAGGTCAGCGAATTGAGAAACGGGGCTCCGCGCTCCACCTTCTTCCCTTCTTCCGTTTTGTTTTTCTCGACCTCGAGAGTCGATACGCCCTGTGGCTGACCGCGGGGAAAGTACATCTCGAACGGGAGGGGATAGAGAAGAACGCTAGAAGCATGCAAGTATCACACCCGAATGGAAGAGAGGAGGATCCAGTGCCTCGTTCGCCGGCCGCTGGCCAGGGAACTGACCTCACCAGCAGCCTTTGCGCGCGTTTGTGCTCCTTGCCACGCAGGACAAAAAATCCACGATGGCAGGCGGTCCTTCGTCTCGCTCTTTACGGGGAGTGGAGAGTGGTGGGCTAAGCGTATCACGCGTGCGCGACGTCTCTGTCTGTGCCTGTGAGCACCGTGTCTATTAGCAGCCGGGCGTAATATGACGTGGGCAAGAGCACACCACAAGTGGACGCAGCTGGAGTTTGACGAAAGGGTCTGTTGCGGCCGCTGGGGTGCTTTCTTGGTGGCGAGTGGATCGCAGTGCACAGTCCACATATCTGGCCACTGTTGCACAAGTCATAACCTGCATTTGAGGGGTGAGACTTGATGCCATTGTGAAGATTAGGTTGTTAGGTACCTGCTCTGACACCGGAAATGAGGGCTCGACACGAGACTGGAGAGGGCACAAACGACGTGGACGCGGATCACCACTCGAAGGACTTGTGGACGAACGGACGGAAGGGCTTGATCACGCACGGCCCCAGCAGCGCGCGGTCGACGCGGGCCATCGCCTCGCGCGTCCGGAGCACCTCGCTCTCTGTGTGGTTGTGCGACCCAAACACTTTACACCAGGTCGCGAGCGCCTTGACCGCCAACTCGTCGGCCCGCGTGGCGCGCTCCTCTTGAATAAGCTGCGCGAACGACGCGCGCGGCTGGTCGACGCGGAACGGTCGCGCGTGCTGCTGCAGCAACAAGTACAGCTCGATCTCTTTCGCTGCCCATTCGTGGAGCACGCGCCTGTAATGACCCTACACGAAAGCCACAGCCATGCTCTCGAGTCGGTCTCTCCCTATTGGTCTACATGTACGCCGACATATCGTACCTGTATCTTCTTGCGGTATCTGCGCTCGTACGCGCGCTGTCGGCTTCGTCGGAGCTCCAGGCGAGCGTTGCTGTCGACCGGGCCCTCGGTGTCCATCTTAACTTTAAGGTCCTCGCCCTCTTACTTGATCGAGCGTGCAGGCGACGCGACCAGCGGACACGTCGGCTCACACATCTTGACCGCGTCAGCATCGTCACTTGTCTCGCTGTCGCCCGCTGGCTGGTCCACCATCGTGACCAGATTCAGGAACTCGCTCATGGTATCCGGGGTCGGCGCAAATGGAGGCGGCGCTGGTCTGATGCTTGCGTCAACAGACGTGGGCGACTGAGGCAGCAATGCACATGCAGGCACGTGCCACGAGGGCGCGTCTTCACCGCCGCTGGTCTCGCCAGTCTCGCCGCCGAGCCAGTCGCCGTCAAACCAAGGCGAGAGATTCTGCGCGAGCCACGCGTTCATGTCCAAGTCGTCGTTGTTGCGTTTGTGGTTGTTGTTCCCACGCAGGTGTTGACTCGGGTCCGGATGGCCGCGAGCCGCGTCTGCGTTGCGTGCCACGGTCTCCACTCGATCGCTGTCTCCGCTGGCGCGCACAATGGAGACGTGCACGCTGAGGAGCGACATACTCGATTGATGACGGAATGCCAGAGAGTTGGTGCTGGACACTTAGTGAGTCCCCTGGATCGACTTTGCGACTGAGTGCCGGGAAGAATGGAGAGCGCGCGCGCGGAGTGTCGTCCCGCGACCACAAAGCTTTCATTACGAGTGACAATGGAGGACGCACAGTGGTTGGCGGGCGGAGCGAGGCGGGCCATGGAGAAGGATCGAATCAGGCGGCCTTCCACCGCTCCTCCCATGAAAGCGCGTCGAACGGTTCGCTTTCTCTCTGGTTCGCTCTCTGAACGCCTCCTCCCACGGCGACGCATGCGTGCGCGGCAATCGGTTCGCTTCGCGGTTCGCGTGGCGGTAACGACTTGAGGAGGCGGAACCCTCCAGTGGCGAACATTTTGGGGCTGCTGTTTGGTCCTAACGGGGGGGGGGGGGGGGGGGGGAGGGCAGAGGCAGAAAGCACATGGCGGAATCGCTCGAGTGTGGATCGGTCGGCAACAAACGGTGTGAGAAGAGACGCAACAGGACACCTTCAATCGATCATGAATGGGTTCACTAGCATGGACCCGGTTGCGGCCCAGTGCGCCCTCTCTCGTTCGTACCTGACCTGGAGAGCCGTTGTGTGTCTTCACCATCTAATATACAGCCAAGTACAAGCGGTAGCCTCGCGTGTCTGTGCCAGCCGAGGCAAAAATCAACTATCACTCAAGCTCTTAAACAGGTACAAATGGACTGGCTATTTAGGTACGAGTGAAGGGTGGATCGGAGACCGATCGATTGATGATTCTCACGCTTGTGCATTGACTGGGGGTGCGTTTCCCTTTGCTACCAAGCGTTGGCAGTCAGCTCTCCTTTCCCGCGACTGGGTCCTCTCTTCCTGTCGTACAGTAGGAGGTGAGAGGGAACACGATTGCAGGGATCGCCTTTTCTGCGTGGGTGCCGTGCGCACTCGCTCCTCGTGCCACGTGGGGATTGCGTGAAACTTTTTGTTCGATTTGTCACGACGACTTCTCCCATTGGTGAGTCTCGCCGAGGAAAGAGATAGATATCGGTACGGTGTACGCATGGAATGGCTTTAAACCGGACGACTGTATCCTTCGACCCACGTGATCCCTCCAAAGTGCCTTCCACTCAGCGGCTCCCCCATCTCGGCGGATCAGCGCGGTAGGCCACGCTGGCCCAATAAGGCCCTTTCGTCTTAGCGAAGCAATGGGCGACAGTGTCATCTCCATCCGAAGCACCTTCCGAGACCTGACCATGCGCCAGCAACAAAGAGAATTGGCGATTGCCGAATACAGGGCGGTACTAGCTGGGTTGGCCGACGCATCAGCAGGGTGCCCCGGTTCAGACCAAAGCACCCGGCCGCCGGCTTGATCGAACCTGTTCGAGCCAAGTAGGAACGACAAGAATCATTCCACGAACCTCTGCAAGCAGACTGCGATCGTCGTGCCGCGAAAGGACCTCAATTGCACAGGACGGCACAGTGGGAGGAGCCCAGCGTCAACCGAGTCGCGACTTGAGGGTACACGCGTAGCCACTCCACTTCAACATGCATGGTATCGGGTTGCAGCGATTGGGACCGGTGCTGAGCAGCTGATCCTCTGTGACCCTCCTTTTTCTTTGCCCAGCGGGAAGCGCATCCCTTGCGGTCGAGCGAAGCGGTGACGGTAATCTCCCGCGCACGCACCCAGGGACGCAGCAACGTCACCGCACGTGCTTCCTCTACGTCGACGATACGATGGAGGCGCGGCTGCACACATGCTACACTTTCCGCAGTATTCGGTTGCTGTTTCGATGTCCTGGACGCAAGAGCTGCTCGCGAAGAACGCCAGGGGAAACCTCGAGTGAAGACTTCGCCCTCGTATTTAACTCGGGTCTGCGCATCGGATCCGTCTGCGGTCAACGTCAGCAAAAGGGTGACAATGCCGACTGCAACTGGCGGAACGACGAAAGGGCACAATGGTTCGAAAAAAAATATCGAACATGTAGCTTTATTACCCACTTGTGCATAAACACTGCTACCAAGGATGGACATGGAGCGACACGCACACTCGGTCCAACTCCTCAACTGTCGATGCCAATGGCATTGCCATTGGATCAATGCTCCGGGAGTGTCTGGACCGGGCATTGCTGTCGATACTACTTGACCACCAATCAGCACACAATAGCAAAATACTGACTCCGCAGCTGCCCGTTGGGGCTATTACGTCCCGCGCCAGTCTAGAAACCTACTGAGTATCGATATGATAGTGTCGACGCATCCTGGGATCCGTGCTGACCCATTCCGCCACTGATCGCATTGGTGAGATCGTGGAGGAGAGCGCCGCGTTTATGACGGTGGTATTGCATGGTTTGCTTTTGTTCTGAGAAGGCCGATGAAAACGAAGAGAATACTAGCTAAACAAATCCCGTCTATCGTTGGCGGGGCTGCTTCAAGTTGACGGTGAATCATCAACTTGCCCACCGAAGATTGAAGGTTTCCGTTCAGCTGGAACCGATACAGTATCCACTGTACTTCGTCCCGAGCGAATTGAGCGGGAGGACTGGCCGAAAGCTCCTCTACGCAATCAGACAACTACCGTATACGATTAAGCACACACAGCCCCCTTGTGTGAGTCTTCTCACTCTGATCTAGGAATTCTACGCATCCTCGACATCCACCGCGGGATATCCACGCGAGAGCGTCAATCCTCGGCGCACCCGCGGTATGCAAGGATGACGTGAATTTTGTTTGACTCGCGCACGGGAATGCGTTCAGTGGCCGAATAGCAAGGTGGTAGAAAGTCATAAGACGTTCTTCACGGTGAAGAACGGTGAAGTTCACCGTGTCGTACTGTATGAGGCCAGCGTGGACCTATTCCATCGTGGTCGGCCAAATACATTCTGCCTTCGCCAGGAGGGTGTTTCCGTCGGTCAGGAACGAGATGCGCCTCGCGCCTTCGTCAATGGCACGTGTCCGGTTACAGTGCAGCCAAAGCTATGTGAACGTTTCAGAACAACGATCTCCGATCTGAGCACGGCGCGGTAGGATTGTGCGCGCGCAGCTGCGCCATGGGGCACTGCTGGAGGAAGACTACAGTAGACCCAGCGATCAAGGCACTCTGCTGCCTGCTTCGGCCGAACCAATGAGCGGGCGGTACGCGGAGAAGATGGAGCCACAAGCTCGGCTGCCCTTGCCACAGAGGGAAGGTGGATACTGAGTGCACTTTGTCCGCTTCCCGCGGTCTGTTTGGACAACGCAAGTGCGTGGTTCTGCCTGTCGGTACGCGAATCTGAACCGCAGTAGGCACTCCACAGAAATTCCCATACTGCCATTGTGCGCCGCACCTCCTGTCATTCTTGCTGTACGTCATATACTCTCTCCGCCCACCAATCGAAGATTTGGCAGACTGAGAATCACGCAGATGTCGTTAGACGCACAGGGAGTTGGCGGTCGCCCCATCCACAGAATACGCGTCAACAGCTACCGGTATCGCATTTCATTCAGAACATTCCCAAAATGGTCCGCACAAACGCACATTGTCGATCTCCACTTAGCCAGACATCGGACGGGACTGCAAGAAGGAAGGCAACCCCGCAGAAAGAAATACGGAACATGGATACTGGCGACCCGTTTATGCACCAATGACCATCATCATGGATAAACGTTCGATATTTTTCTGTATCACCTGTCCGCCGTGGACACGGCAGAAGTAATCACGGAGCTCGCCCACAGTGTGGGCGTTCCACGCAGTTGAGCCTCAATGGGTATGGAAGGCGAGATGGAAGCTGGATTCATGCGGTTCCATCGGTTTGGGCCCCTCGGCACAAAAAAAAATGGAACAGGAACATCTCAGCGTCACACAAAGACCAAGTGTGTTGGGCTGGAACCTTCAAGTCCGTCAGCACCAGTAAATCGGAAAGGTCTCGCGTGAACAAACTTCAACTATCGGAAGTCGGCGAGCAAGCTGCTGCTTCAATGAAACCACCCAGTTCCCCCCGCGGGCGGAGATTCAGGATCCACGGGGACGGATTCGATAGTTTTCTTCTTTCGATTTTCACGCCGTGAAGACAGGCCGCGCCTAGCACTGCACCAGACAGAGGGCCCCGGGCTTCCATTGAGGCCCCCGTCAGGTTGGCGTGAAAGACTGGATTTCCATGAACGCGGGAGGGAGTGTGGGAGACCCGCAGGGCTCCGGCCTTGAGAACGACCCCACGCGTGGTGTCTGTGGGTCTTGCCAACGCCGGACAAGAGACCCTACCGTCATGGCGGTCTACATTTGCAGGGGTCGAGCGTCGCGGCGTCGGCACATCGCCTGGTTCGTGGTCGCCCCGTTTGATGGAGGACTTGGGATGACGTGGCCCCCTGGCGGGCGTAATGCGGTCGGTGGCTGGTGCTGGGTTGGCTCGAAGGTGGCACGTGTAAGGGGACTGCTCGTGCGTATGACAACGTGCATGAGACACTCGGAGCTCATGGAGATAAGCATACTTCGTAAATTAGAGGTGTTGAGAAATTGTGGTTATGGAGGGTCTGACCGGACCCGAGGGACAAGAGAACTTGGAAACGCGCAAGAGAAAGCGGATCACCACTCGAACGACTTGTGAACGAACGGACGGAAGGGCTTGATCACGCACGGCCCCAGCAGCGCGCGGTCGATGCGGGCCATCTCTTGGCGCGTCCGGAGCACCTCGCTCTCTGTGTGGTTACGGAGCTCAAACATCTTGCACCAGGTCGCCAGACTGCGGAGCGTGAACTCGTCGGCGCGCGCGGCTCTCTCCTCTCGCACGAGCTGCGCGAACGACGCACGCGGTTGGTCTACACGGAATGGGCGCGCGTGCTGCTGCAGCAACAGGTACAGCTCGATCTCTTTGGACGCCCACTCGTTGAAAATGCTCTGGGACCGCCCCTACAACACACGTCCCCCAGTCAGTCTCCCCTGACGCCTGCTATGGTCTCTCCTTCCACAGTAATACCTGTTTCTTTTTGCGATATTTGCGCTCGTACGCGCGCTGGCGGCGGCGCCTTGTCTCCTGGCGGACGTCGCCACCGACCCACTGCTCGTGGTCCAACTCCACTTGGACGTCCCCGTCCTCGCGTTTGATCGCGAGAGGCGGCGACGGCAGCAGCGGACGAGGCGCACGCACCTTGATATCGTTCGCGTCGCCTTGTGTGTCGTGATGCGCTTGCTCGGTCCACAAGCCTTTAGAATCGACGTACTTGCTCATGGTCCCGAAGGGCAGTGCCAACGTAGAGATCGCCTGGATGGTGCTCCTACAGTCGACAGAGGTGGGCGACTGCGGGAAGGCCTGTGTTGGCGCCACAAATTCAGTCAGGCACCAGAGGAGCGCGCCGTCGTCGCCGCTTTCGCCAGTGTCGTCGCCCAGCCAGTCGGTGTCAAGGCAAGGCGAGCACGCCAGCGCGAGCCAGGCGTCGACGTCGTTGTTGTTGTGGTTGTGGTTGGCGGTCGGGGACCATGATGCGCGGAGCTGATGACTCGGGCCCCCAGGCGCTCCTGTCGCTTCTGTGTGGTACGCGATGGTCTCCGGTCGGCCAATGGCGTCTGGAAGCGACGTGGGAAACCCGAGAAGCGACATATCCACCAAATGAGCTGTGTGGGTCGAGTTCGCGACTGACGCCCAGCTGACCGAGAGCGCAAAGTCCACCGCCGCGGCCATAAACGTTCCATTAGGAGGAGGAAGCGGAGGACGCCTAGCGCGGCGGTGGCGGGCGGAGCGGCTTTGGAGGGGGCCGTGGAGAAGGAAACGGTCGGCGAATCAGACCATCTCCCCTCCTCCTCCTCCACCTCCCGGGGAACGGGCCTCGACTTCTTCCTTTCCACGGTCGCGCGCTGTGGATCTGCACGTGGTCCTCGGTCCAGTTCGGCTTGGCGCTAACGAGAGGGGGAAAGAAGAAACGAAACGCTCTAATGGCGAACTTTTTGTGGTTATTTCTTCAAGTCGAGGGAACAGCCGATAAACCCACACGATGACACGATGAAACGCTCGAAGCTCGAGATCGGTCGGCAACCGGACGTTGCGAGAAGAGACCCGAGACGCGGTCTCTTGCAGCCAGAGCAACGCGGTGACAAGCATCAAATGGGTTCACAGATTTGCATGCCGCGGCGGTCACGGCCTCGTCGCGAGTTGCTGATGGTGCTCACTATGTCTCGTGGCGTAGGCCGCAATCGGTTCTGTACGGCGTCTTGCGCGTTCCTATGGGCGATCTGCGAACCTCTCCCGCGTGGGAAGGAGGCAAGGCCACGGTCGGGCCGTCGCCCGTCTGCTCTGCTGCCGTGCGCCCGTCTCCCCCTCGCCAGCATCAATGCTGTTCGCACGCAGTCAAATCGGTGCCAGAGAGGATCGAGCGTCGCGGGCGGCTGGTTCCAAGGCACAATCCTCTGCCACCCACTCTGGGCTCACCGAGTCGCACCAATACCACGCCACTTGCACTGTTGAAATCACTTACCGATGCGTCCGTGGCGAACGGACCCCAGCCAGATCGTTCAAAGTAAAAACGTAGAAGTGAAGGTCCGGGTCCGGGCGGTAGGGTCACTACGTGGCTGCGGGTCTTCGGTTTGTCTCACCGAGTCGCCCGGGACCGTGCTTGTTATTAGCCTCACAGATTTCCCAAGATGGGCGGGGCGAGG
Source organism: Pythium rhizo-oryzae (assembly GCA_027475725.1). Taxonomy (NCBI): domain Eukaryota; phylum Oomycota; class Peronosporomycetes; order Pythiales; family Pythiaceae; genus Pythium; species Pythium rhizo-oryzae. The sequence continues at coordinate 34,219 of JAMFLL010000080.1, forward strand.
TCCACGGTTTGATGGATCCGCCGAGTGCTGAACCTGAAGGGACAAGACCTCGTGCGGGCTCTGGATATGCTTATGAGTGATGCTTTTTTCTTTCCCGCAAAGGGATCTTCTCCTCCCAATGGTGCTCGGCGGAACCACACGGGCGACTCCTCTCGCTTCACGACACGGATGGGCAAGTCTTCCGCTCGATATTTCTGTGAGGAAGCGATGTGCACTCGCTCCGTGTCACGCGTGGATGGCGTGAACTGATTTGTTCGATTTGTCATGACGTCTTCCCCGGGCAGAGGGGGGAATGGTCCTCCGCGTACTACGCCGCTCCATAGGTGGGTAATGTACCAGAGGACAGAACCCACACTTGACGGGAACCCGCCAGCATGCCTTCGAATCAAAGATAGCCCATCTCAGGTCGAGCCTCTAGGGTAGGCCGGCTGCACCTCGCTGACGTACCGAAAGCGGCGAGAAGCGTGTGTTTTCTCATATATACTCATCTCTACTCATCAGCTAGAGCTCGCGCTGGAGTGGCGCGTGTGCCGCTGCTCGGCCAGTGTATCACCACCAACTCGGTCGACATGAGGGTGCTACCAGACCAGTGCGAGGCGATGAAGCAGGCCATGCAGAAAGTCTTCTGTCGCTGCCCAGACAGGCCGTTGAAGCCAACCAGTGTATAGAGAGAGTGATCCGTACCAGTGGCCCTAGGGCACCCCCTCGAGGGAGAACACACCAATGTTCCCCGGTTTTACCTCTCAGCCCGGGACTGTCCCACGTCGACACGTGCGTGGAGCTGCTCCTCACGCCGAGCGGAGATCAGGATCAGCTGAACGCGGATGTGAGGAGCGGAGAGGCGGAGACTTTCTGGACCAAACAGCGCCACTTCAACATCAAGTCTAGCAGCAAGCTATCCGTTATGAACATTTGAAAACACGATACACGGCTCGTAACTCGTTGCAGTTAACCGTCCGCTAAAAAACTCCTCCCAGGAAGGTCTCACATCGGCCAACGACAAATGCACCAGGTCCGCGCCGTTCGCCCGCACCACGCCGTGGCGCCGCCGGCCGCGGCCGCGCCGGCCGAGCTGTCGCGCGAAGAGCGCGAGCAGCTGCGCGTCGTGCGCCACCACGCGTTCGAGCGCCACCAGCGCAACGCCGCGTGGATGCGCGAAGTGCTCCAGCTCAACAGCGTCGGCGCCGCGGCGACCGAGACGGCGGCGGCCGCGGAGCAGCAGACCACCGACCAAGCGGCGGAGATTGAGGCGCTGCGGAAGCGCCTCCGCGAGCAGCAGCAGCAGATCGAGGCCGACCACAAGAGGTGCGTTGCATGTTTGGAGCTCTTCGTCGGTCACCGAAGGGGTACTAACCTGATAGGTGTCTGGTTTGAGCAGCCACGCGGAGCTCGTGACCGCGCTGCGCGCCATCGACTCGGACGCAGCGCTCGCCGCGTGCCAGGCGCGAGTCCTCGAGGAATCGACCCGCCACGCGAGCGCCACGCGCAAGGAGCCGCGCGTCATCCGCCTGTAACCGGCGCGGTTCCTTCCATCGTCCGTCCGGTTTGGAGAGCGGGTTCGAACACCATGGAGCCGCGTTGTAATTTAGCCAATGAATGCTCTTCAAAACCATTACCGACCAATCAGAATCATTTTTGGAATATATTCCACCAATCAGCGTGCGACAACGACTGCTGACGCAGGATACTTTTTCCTCGCGCTTTCCGTCCTTCCGAAAGTCTCCGCATTCCCCAAGTTGCCACAACCGACCATGGCGCCCGTGAACGCCTCGGACAAGCGCCTGCTGGAGCCGTACGCGTACGTGCGCGCGCTGCCCGGCAAGAACGTGCGCGGCCACCTGGTCGACGCCTTCCAGGCGTGGCTCCGCGCGCCGCGCGACGCCGTGGACGCCATCAAAGCCATCGTCGACGAGCTCCACAACGCCAGTCTGCTGTACGTGTCCCCTGGACGCCTGTGCTATAGCGCGCGCGGCAGTGTGACTCATTGCGTTTCCCTGTTGTTCTGCAGCATCGACGACATTGAGGACAGCTCGGAGCTGCGCCGCGGCAAACCCGTGGCGCACGCGATCTACGGCGTGCCGGCGACGATCAACTGCGCCAACTACGTGTACTTTTTGTCGCTCCAGCGGTGCGCGGCACTCCAGAACGAGCGCGCGATGCAGGTGTACATCCAGGAGATGCTGCGGCTCCACCAGGGCCAGGGACTCGACATCTACTGGCGCGACCAGGGCGTGTGCCCCACCGAGGACGAGTACATCACCATGGTCGAGAACAGTACGTGTTGCGTTCTTATTTGAAGAGCTCTGAAGCGGCGTTGGGCTCACACGCATGTTATTTTGATATGTAGAGACCGGCGGGCTGTTCCGCCTGGCCGTGGGGCTCATGCAGGCGTTCAGCGAGAGCACGGTGGACTTTGCGCCGCTGCTCAACACGCTCGCGGTGTACTTCCAGATCCGCGACGACTACATCAACCTGCTGGACGACAACTACATGGAGAACAAGAGCTTCTGCGAGGACCTCACCGAGGGCAAGTTCTCGTTCCCGCTGATCGTCGGCATCCGCGCGGACGCCGAGGACACGCGGCTCATCAGTATCCTCAAGCAGCGCACCAAGAACGTCGAGCTCAAAAAGTACGCGGTCGAGTACCTGAAAGAAACGGGCGCGTTCAGCCGCACCAAGGCCAAGCTGGACGCGCTCGAGCGGCAGATCCACGAAGCCATCGCGCAGCTGGGCGGGAACCCGCAGCTCGAGGCCATCGTCAAGGCGCTCCACGCCACGCTCAAGTAACCGCGATAACGACAATGTGCATCGATAACCAGTAAAAATATATAGCATTCTGGCCTGGGAGAGCCTCAGGAGCTCACCGCAGCCACCGTGATCAAGATGGTGGTGGTGGCTACAATCGCAGCGCTGGTGAAGGTAGGCACCGGACCCGCGCTGGAGGTCTTGGGCGCCTTGGAGGCCTCGATCTGCCGGAGAAAGTCCGCGCACGGCCGCGTGACGATCTCGTTGTCGGACCGCGCGGCGTCTTGCTGATTCACGCCGTTTATCGTGCAGTTCGGTTGCATGGCCGCGGACTTCTCGTACTCGTCCAGGCAAGGCTTGCTGCAGATCTTGAGCGCGCTCGTGGTTGGGTCGGTGCCCGGCGGCGACTCGCATACCGCGCGCTCGGCTGCGCGCCGCGCCTCCGACATTTCAAGGGACTTGTCGATCTGCACGAGCGAACACTCGCCCGACGTGTTGTTCGTGGGCGACGATGCGATCACAAGCTCGATGCTGTCCGCCTGCGAGGAGGAACCAGCATATCCGTCCAAGCTGGGCGACGGCTCCGAGGACGCCGTGCCGTTGTCGCACTTGCGCTCGAACCTCGCCAGCTTGCCGGCCAGCGCCTGCTTGACCGGCACACCGCGGATCGCGCACTCAGGCAGCGTGTTCACAACGTCGCGGAGCGTGAGCACGCACGCATTCTCCGCGCACTTGTCGCGCCGCGTGGGCGGGTTGCTGTCGCAGCCCATCACCTGGTACACCTGGAACTCGTGACTCTCGTTGATTGCCGCCACTTGCGCGGCAGTGCACTCCGTGGCAGAGGTGGCGGCGGCGGTGCATCGCCCGAGCGCCATCGCGGCGATCGCCGGGAGCAGGAGCGTGGCCTTCATTGCTGGTGTGTAGATGGAGCTCGGAGTCTGTTTGAAAAGTGGGCGAGAGAGACGCCGAGGAGCGCCACCGTGGCGCTCCTCGGCGGCCACGGGATAAGTAGGTAGGTCACTACGAGGCACGGGCTCATTTCTACGCCCCTCAACGCATCTTTACTCACGTGTCCCTTCTCGTTCTGATGTTGACCATCCACTTGACGCCGCGCCATTCCATTGGTGAGTCTACGCACTGAGGAAGACAAATCGTGTTCATGATACGGTACCGTGCCTACTAATCGTCCCTGCTGATATAACCAAGTTCCGATACAGTACCTGGTGCATCACCGAAGAGCCAATTGCTGCACTTCGCTGCCTTGCGGGAGAACGCGCTGTGGTTGTCGCGTCACATTGCTCGCCGCCGATATGACGTGGATCCATTAGATCGTCAGCGATGGTCTGCTCGGGTCGCGATTCGCAATTGTCTCGCCTTGGTGGGCGACGCGAATGGGACTATTGTCAGTACAACCCAAACGTGGTGTGTGCTACTTCATTGAAGTTTTCGGTTCGACGACACCCTAGGCGCGTTGCTAAGCCCACTACATCTCTTCCTCATTTTCGTCGAGCGGGAGCTCTGCAAGTTTAGCATGTCCTTCTTCCGTTGACCACTGAAGCTGCGCGAGCCGCTGCGTCATCTCAGTCGTGCTGCGCAGCGTCTCGGTCGGATCAGCCTGGGACGTCGTTGGGTGGAGCCGAAACTGACAGAACAACTGCGAGGTTGGGTTGGCATTATCGGCACTATCCGAGTCGGCCACATCGATTTCGACCTCGGCGTCAACGTCGTCTTCGTCGCGCGCTGGTTGCTTTAGTGTCTCGTTTCGGTGAGCGACGCACACGGACTCGTGGATCGGCATGAAGCAATGGCGGTAGACCCAATCTTCGCAGTCCGTGTCAGCCGAGCAGGGCACCGCACTCTGGTTTACGCTCTCGAAATCGCACCAACGCTCGCCCGTCACTTCGGCTTTGAAAACGTGCACTTCGTCCACAAGCACGTCGCATGTAGGAAACAGCGGTTCTCCCGCGACGGCGTTTGGAAACAAGACCCCAACGGAGAGCCGCTCCTTCGTAAGACTCAACGTAGGGGCGTCGTTAGGAAGAACCTGCTGCTGCACGAGCTTCCCATTCACGTACAGGTTGGTGCGGCCGATCGAGGCGTTCCACTGCATCGCGAGTTCAAGAAATTCGGATTCACGCGTGGGACCATCTTGCAGCGGCAAATTCGACGGCGAAGAAAGCACAAACGATACCTCTGAACTGGTTTTCGCCTGGTAGAGACCCGCCTTCCACAGAGGTAAGAACGAAACCTCCTGCATCGTCTCGTCCTCACGTTTCGTGTAGTCCCCCCACCAAACCTGGGTCAGCGTGCCAAAGCGTTGGCACGGCTTGAGGCGAATGACCATCACCCCAGCGTTCTCTTTCAATGCCGCTGTCTGGATCGCCGCGCCAACTCGGCGAGCCGGGCATCGAGTTAAGTTATTACACGGCGTCGGAGACACCCCGTCCAGAGCCCACTCAAGATACATGTCGTCAACTGTGCGAGGCTCCATGGACCCGGCATCCTCGATACGTTTGTAGCCGACGGGGAGAGTTCCCTCGAACAGGTCTCCGTTGGCACTCAATTGCAGCACATTCTTGGCGCGCACATCGTCATGGACGCATCGCACGTTGTCCGCGTGAACGCCGCCGTTGACGTCTTCTCCTCCCCACTGCGTCGTTAACTTGGTCCACATGGATGTGTCCAGACATGCGTCGAAGTCGTCTTGTAGCAACAGCACATGAGCGCATGACGGGTACCGGAAGGAATCGATTCCAGCGCAACACGCGTCGACCGTGACTGGAATCTCCGCTTGGTTACTTGGCTTTAGACCGTGGAGGCAGCTCACGGCGAATACAGTTGCCGATGTGTTGGCCACTTCGATGGATCCATTGTACAGAAAGCGCGCTTTCTCTGTTTCAATGCAATCGAGTGGTTTGGATGGTTCTCCAATATGGTACTGGATCCACGCGTTCACAGTCACTGGCGCGATTTGCAAAACCATGGTCAATGGCTTCATGCGGCTGCACGCCATAGTATAGGTTGGTGCTACCACCTGCACGCTAATCGGGCCCCACTCAGAAGTCTCACTGTCGACGCACTGGACCGCAGCACAGCATGATACTGCTCGGATCACATCCGATGCGCGCACCATGACGAGAGCACTGCCAGGAGCAACCATCTCGGGCAGCGGACAAGTTGGATCGTCCGTGTTGGTCTCGCCGACTGTGTAGACGATCCCTAATGCTTCATCCGATGGTGGGAAAATCGTGACACTAAACTGGTTGGTGATTGTCGTTGGTGTATAATCGAACGCGAACGTCGGTGCCCGCGGCGCGACATTGAGCTTGTTGCTTTGGACGACATCGCTTGGAAGTAGTGCCTCCCCGCATGCAATCGCAAACACTTGGCTGTTGGAGTTGATGTCGAAGGAGCCACTTATCCCATCAACGCGTGTTCCAAACGAGCAGCTCGGTAAGATTCGAGACGTATCGTCTTGGCCATGCTCACCTTCTGGTTCCATCGTCGTGAAAGTTGGAGCCGAGAAGGTCGTATAGCGCATGAATGTGCAACCTTCGCACTGCAAAGCGACTGTCCAGGTGTCCACCTCGGTCGTCGTGTCGAGCGTAGTCGTGATGGTCGGCGATCTCGCCTTGACGAGAATACGTTGTGATCGCCTAGGGAAGCTGCTGATCACGGAGGCAGAATCACCATTGACATCGAGGCAGGCGATCGCGTGGATATATCCACTCTCAGACATGTGGACGGACTGCGCGGTGTTTGCCTTAGCTGCGCTGGCGAGATTGCACGTCGGGAAAGGTTGCGTGCCGTCACCAAAGTTGAACTCTGTCCACGTATTCAATACGGGTGAGGTCACTAAGACACTGGCCTGGCCGATCGAAATGTTCTGGCTTTCGGAATTGGTAGTAATTGTGAGAATCTGGATCGTCGCATCGTCTGCATTCAGGAAAATGGGAGGATTTAGTCGCACTTCCAGCCGTACGTCATCCAGCGCCCACTGGTCAAAGAGATTCCGGAACTTCCACAGCTCTCTTTCGGATTCTCCGAGATCACCGTTGACACTGGTATCGTCGTTCTCGCCTGAGATCACGTCAGCAAGCGACAGACCAGATATCGGATCTATCGGAAAGCTTGAGTGGGTTTTCTGTCGCCATTGCAACCGCGCTTCAGAGTGCATGGCACCAGATGGCAGCACGACCGAGTAGGATGTGAAGGTGTGTGAGGTATCTGAAGGTAAGCGCACCTCCATCAATTTTACCCACGCGCTCGCGTTGCTCGCAGCCTGGTTCGCTGGTAAGTATCTCAGCACAATCTCTTCACCGGGGTCCACCGCCTCACACGAGACCCGATTATCACCAGTGGCATCGTATTCCTGGCTCGATCGATACCCGTAGAGATGGTGGAAGTGAACTTTCCCATCAAAGCCAAGTAAGCTGAGCGACTTCGTCATTGCGTATCGATCTCCCAGCGCAGTGAAGTACAACGCCTTCGTCCCGTCGAGCGCGCCACACGACGAGCTGGGATACCCACGACTGATCTTCCCCCATAGAGAGGATTTGTCGACTGAGAAGTTGCTGCCATCAAATGAGTCGTTTAACAGGATAACGCCATGCCAGCGCGGGTCGTCGATTGGGTACGATAGCGGCGGGGTCAACACTTCAATCTCATCTGTTCCGATCTCAGTCGCATTCTGGGTGATGACCACCTGATAGTCCTTGATTGACTCGACTTGGCCGAGAAACGAAATCGTGGCGAGCCCTGGCTCACGTGCCACCATGGTGACGGTTTGCACAGCCGGATTAGTATTCGTGAACACGACGTCAGCGGGTGTGAACTGGATCGAGTCTGACACCGGTGTCACGCGCACTTGGCTACCAGGCTCGCTACCGTCGAGGAATAATCGCAGCTCCACATGTGTGATTGTCTCGTTCGCAGCGATGTAGTCGGGCAGAAATGGCGGGTAGAACTGATACGCTGAAACTTGCGAGGATGACAACAGCGTTCCCATCGCGGTAGCTAAGATGGCACAGCCACTCCCCTTCGCGCGCCACCGTGCTCCATACCGCCTCACCCTCATTGCGCGCGCTCCTTGAGGCTCGAGTTAACTGTGCACCAGCTGTAGGCACGCCACCACGCCAATGTGCTGAGCTGGGTGCTCGGTAGTGATGAAGACCATCATGGCGCTTGTCTGGGCCTCCGCGAGCCAGAGCGTCACCCGGACAAAGATAAATATAGGTCACCTTATCGAGCCGCCACCAAAAATGGAGGAATTCTCATCTACGTACATATTTAGCTGCTGGGAGGAAGTGAGTTCTGCCTGCTGTGATGAGCTTGATTAAAGCGGCTCCACTTTTTTTTACCGCCCGCGCTCAAACTGCGTGGCCAGTGCATCGACGCGGCCCTTGAGCGCGTCACACTGCTGCTTAGCGCTCTGCAGCGCGCGCAGCGTCGCGCTCTCCGGCACGAGCAACTTGGTGGCTTTGAGTTGGTCTTCAAGGATGTCCAAGTTGCTTTCTAGTCGTCTCACGTTATCTTGCATTGCATGGAGCCGAAAGAGTACTTCCTCGGACGCGAGCAGGTTGCGGAACATGACCTTGGCGAGCCGTTGCGCTTCGCTTTCGACCTTCGTGAGCTCGTTATGGAGCTCGCGGAACGTCTCCTCGCGCTCCATGAGATCGTGCTGCTTCGACTGAAGCAGCACCATGCACTTGAGCACACGCGAGGAGGCCCCCGCGGGCACAAACGTGGACAGCACGTCGTCGTCCTTGGGCGTCTTCCCCTTGACCAGCAGCCGCAGCGCCGCGCCCGAGAGCCCGAGCGCGCCGCCCACGCGCGTCTTGACCTCCGCGATGCTCGCGTTCACGTGGAACAGAAACTCGAACACGCTCTTGCCGCGCGCGGCCTGCACGAGCGCCGCGTCCTCGTCCACGTCCGCAACGTCCACGCCGAGCCGCTGCGACGGCGGCACGGCCACGCCCACCGCGGGCGGCGCCGGCACCGTCTCTTGCGCGTCCTCGCCCTCAGTCGTTGCTTGCGCCGTCGTTTTCGCCTTGCCGGCCTCGCTCTGGTGGAAGCGCGCGTTCTTGAGCAGCATGAGCTTGGCGCCGTCGGCCAGCGGCGTGGCCGCCGTGACCACTTTGCCGCGGAAGAGCAGCTTCTGGTGGGCCGCTGCGACACCCGTTTGCTGCTCGATGGCGCGCTGGAGCGTCTGGAGCCACGCGGCGTCCGTTGCGGGCGGCGCCAGCGCCAGCGCCAGCGACTGCTTGCCGTGGAGAACCGTCACGGACCACATCGCGGCGGCGTCGCTCATATTGCCGTTCCCAAAATGACGGAAATCCAGGCGGAAAGGTTACCTTCAAGCAACCTTCGGGTAACATAACGCAATTGAAATGCTAAAACATGAGTAAAAGAGGAGGCTTGGTAGACGTTAATGGAGTAGTCTCGGCTTGAAGTGCGCGGTTCGATGCAGTACATGTAGCTGGCGCAGCTCCACGGAGCCTGGAGCTAGAGGAGGGAGCCGCAGAGCACCACGACTGCAGCCACCGCGAGTGACGTCGTCGCCGCGGCAGCTGCGCTCTTCGTAAGCGCTGGCGTTGGCGCAGGCGTCGTCTTGGTGCTCGGCGTGGGCGACTGGACCGTGGTGCTCTCACTGCCCGCGATGCCGGATTGCGACCCCGATGCGGCGGCGTTGCTACCCGCCGCGCCCGACTCCTGCGCGCGTCGGGCGTCTCCGTCGCCGTGGGCTTTGCTGTAGTCTCTTGTGGGGGTGTGGTCGTCGTGGGGGCTGTCGTCGCAGGCGTGTCCACGGGCTTGGTCGTGGGAGGTGCGGTGGTCGTCACCATCGTTGTCGTCGGCGTTGCCATCGTGACAGGAGGCGTCGTGGTCGTGAAAGCACCGACGCCACACTGTTTGAGTGCCGCCTCGAGCGTCGCGGTGAGGCTCATGCCGTTGACCTCGCAGTTGAGCAGCGCCTTGGCGTACGCACGGAGAGCGTCAACGCACGCGGCCTTGGTGCAGATCGTCGTGGCACCGTCCACTGGGCGCGTAAAGTCCACGTTCCCGCATGCGGACATGACTGTGGCGTACTCAGGCAGCTTGGTGACGCCGGAGATGTCCGCGGGCGTGCACACGATTGCACCAGTAGACGTCGCACCCGACGCGATCGCGATCGCGAGGAGCGAGATGGAGACCTTCATGGGATGCTTGGGTGCTTGAGCTGAACTGAGAGAATTGAGAAATGGGTATCCCCGAGGCTGAGTAGGCGCGTGTCGAGGCTCGCTAATGAGGAGGACGCCACTGCAGAGTTCCACCGGAGGAAGGCACAGGCTGCCCGAGTGCGAGTACTGAGTGTACCCCTGAAAGGTCCCAGCTCTGAACGAGAGCCAGCTTGGCGCGTCGACCCGGCAAACCAGCGGCGAGAGATTTAAAGTGAGTCGACTGGCGGAGCCACGTGCGCTGGGTGTGAAGTCAGCTCGAATGTGACGCGTGCTCACGGGATCCTCCCGCTGTGCATCCATCATAGGACCTACTCTCGATCTCTCCCTGTCACATTAATGGATACATAGATGTTGTGTGGCGATGCCGATCGACAGCAGCTGTGTCGTCCCGGCGAACGTCGCGAGGGACGACCACCGTCACGCTCTGCCCGCGTGCTCGTGCCTATTGTGACAGCAGCGGACGGAGAACTCCAAGTCCGGGGAACATCGGACAACTACAAACTCTTTGCTCGATGCCGCGGTCCGTATTCCTGTTTGATTGGTTTAAACTACGATTTTAGATGATATGATTGGTTAAAATAAAGCATCGCACCTCATGCCGAGCGGTTGTGTCCTCAGTGTACCAACGACAAGCATGGACGCCGAGGCGCGTCGCATGGAGGCCGCGCGCGCGCGGAACCTCGAGTACATACGCCAGTGCGTTAGACCCCTGCTGCTGGTGGAGACGCGCATCTCTTGTGCCTCGCTAATCGTGTCGTGGGGTGTGGCTCGCAGGCTCGACGAGAAGGCCGCGCGCGAGGCGGCCGACGAGCTGCTCCGCGAGCACCTCGACGCGCCGCCGCCGCGCCGCAAGCCGTCGCCCGGCGCAGCATCGGCGGCAGCCGGCGCATTGAAGAACACGAGCGCGTATGTGTGCGGACTGACGACCTACACTGCCTGCAAGCAACTCGGTACGAGCTATCAGAACCGGGCAGGATATTTACCGAGTATCTTCTGACCTGGGAGTGTTCTGAACTGAACGTTAGAGGGCGTGTGCGCCAAAATCGGCAAGGTACGCCGCATCAAGTTCTACCAGAACGACCGTGGGGGCCTCAAAGTACGGCGTGACACTGCGGGCAGGATCTGCGTACCGTTGTGCGTCTCACCAAAGAATTGGGCGTGGCTTAGGGCGACGCGCTGGTGACGTTTGCGTCCCACAACATGATGCTCAAGGCCGTGGAGCGGGTACGAGGGGAGTGTGGACGAGGTGTGCCGTTATCTTAGCTGATAAAAGGTCCATTCTTACTTCGCTGCAGTTGAACCACTTGGAGATCAAGCCCGGCGTGCTGCTCACGTACGTAGATTAGGTGGTGGGCTCCAACAGCCTGAAGCTATAGCCACCACCACAGCCTCCATCGCACCCACAAGGCTAACCACAAGCGTCTCCCGGCACTGCCACTCTCAAGCGCCACGGAGGCTCAATTCAGTGGCGCGAAAGAACGCTCGAGCGACACCTCCAAGCCCGATCGAACGGCGGCAACGGAATCGCCCGCACCAGCCTTGCCAGCTCTTCCCGAGAGACTGTTTAGCCTTGAGGCTGTGCAGGCCGGCGCGACGGCTAATACCAGCGGTGCTGTCACTGAGGAGGCAACGCACGAAGAGAAAGAAGTCCAACCAGCGGCAGCGGAGCTGAGCCTCCCGTCCCGGTCCGTCATCCTGAACCACGTGTGGGACCCGCTCGCCCCACAAGACGACGTCACGCAGTTCTTCTTGGAGCTGGAAGAAGACATGCGGCACGAGTGTAGCAAGCACGGACGCGTGGAACACGTGAGCTTGTATCCAGTTCCGCCTTACTGAACGATGCGTTCTGACCACATTCACTATTACATGTCTCCATCAGGTGCATACCCTGCCGACGGGCGGCGTGATGGTCCGGTACGAGGCGCTCGCCGGCGCGATCAAGTGTCTCCAGGTCATGCACGGCCGGTGGTTCGACGGGCGCCAGATCGACGCGCGGTTCGACCCAAGCACGCCAGAAGAACCAGAAGACGACGCCACCAAACTGGACGCGTTCTTTGCGTCGTTGGGATGATTGCGTTCGTTTGAATGAAAAAGGATGGATTAGCTGATGATGGCACGCTATCACGTCTCCCTCTATTCGGGGGTCAACGACTAAAAGCAGTTTGTCTACCTACTCAAGGCTTCCTCGGCTTGTTTGGGTTTCTTCTAAGCGTGGTGGGGCGAGTCCTGGCCGCACGACAGGCTCACAGCGCAGTCGCGCGGGTACATCGTCGACGGACGCTCAACCTGGATCGTCGTGTGCGTGATGCCCTTGCTCATCAGGTACTCCTGCGCCTCGTGGAGCGCGACTTCGGTGTCTTCCGAGATCACGTGCACACTGAGCGACGGCAGGCCAGCGCTGAGCGACCAGATGTGGAGGTCGTGCGTGGTGATGATCGACGGGCACGCGCGCAGGCCCTGCTCGATCTCCTCGGCGTCAATGCCCTCCGGCGTGCCTTCCATGAGCACGTGGATGCTGCTCTTGACAATGCCGATCGTCGTGCCAAGCACCAGGAACGAGAACAAGAACGTCGCGATCGGATCCGCGATCTGCCACGACGGGTTATACCAGATGAGCGCACCGGCGATGCACACTCCGATGCTCTGCAGGAAGTCACCGAGCGCGTGGATGTAAGCGGCCTCGATGTTGAGGTTCTCGAGCTTGCGCGGCTTGACCTCGTCCTTCTTCTTTCCGTTGCCAAGCTCCACATCGCCGTGACCGTGGCCGTGGCCGTGACCGTGGTCGCCCTCGTGGTCGCTGCCACCGTGGCTGTGGCCGTGGCCGTTAGCATTCTTGGTCTTCTTCTTCTTCTCCTCGCCGTGCGAGTGGCCGTGGCCGTGGCTGTGGCCATGGTTGTCCTCCTTCTTCGCGGCTCCGCCGTGGCTGTGACCGTGGCCGCTGCCGCCGTGCGAGTGGCCGTGGCCTAGGATCTGCATGAGAATGAGGTTCACGACGAGGCCGATGCACGCGACGATGAACATGAGCTTGCCGTTGACGCGCTCAGCCGGGTCCGGGCCGAGGCACTCAACGAAACGCTCAATCGCGGCGTACACGAGCACGCCCGTGAGCACCCAGATGACGAGCACACTCGTGATGGCGCCAATAACCTCGGCGCGCTGGAAGCCAAAGCTGAGTCGCGACGACGCCGGCAGCGTCTGCGCCCAGATCGCGAAGAGCGAGATGAGGAAGCCCGCGACGTCCGAGAGCAAGTGCGCGGCGTCCGTCATGATCGCGAGACTGCCAGCGAGGAAACCGCCGACCACCTCGGCGACCATGAACATGAGCGAGAACGCGCAGGCCCACTGGAGCTTGCGGCGCGCGCGCTGCGTGGCGGCGTCGAGCGGCACACGCCGCGCGGCGCGGTCGAACGGCGCGCCCTTGAGCGGCAGCGTCTCGCCGTCGGTCGCGGCGTACTGGTTCTTGCCCATGATGTGGATTTCCAGGAAATGAGCTGCTGGAGGAAAAAGGGGAAAACGGCGACTAACTGGAAGTCGTGAGGCGTCTAACTGGAAGGCGCGTGTCCGACGGCGACAACTGTGGACGACGACGTAGCGTGGCACTGGACGCGCGTGGCGAGCGAGGGAAACTGAAGTGACGGGTGGCAGGAGGAACGAGAGGCGGCGATCCTCTCCTCTGGACGGACCGCTGGCGACTTCTGGGCTGGTTGTTGGGGCGCGTGCCACTGGCAAGCTCTGTAAAAACCGCCAGCAAACTTCCAGGGCACGCGCGGGACACACCCAGTCAACAACGTTAGACCTACCTTGTTTTGGGAAAACATCCACGTGAGACAAAGGATCGCATGCAGAGTGTTGGTGATGTACTGATACAGGATGCAAGTTTCAGTAGTACAGGATGGATCCACAATAGAGGGCTTGAGTACGTCAGGCGCAACCCGCCGGCGAATCCTCAACGCTTGGTGGGGGAGGAACGAGGGCCTTCCAGTCTTTGCGTGGGTCACTACGTATGTACATGCCATTTTCCCCACGTGAGCCGGGGAGTGGTATCTGTGTTGGTGGGGTTTATGCCCATGGAATGGTGGGTGGCTGGAGCCTAGCCACCCAGCCTGCCCGTCCTCAATCGTTCAAAGTCTCATTGCATACCGGTACACGTTCGTCCTTGTTAGGTGCTCTTGAGGTCACACAACTTGAAGTCGTGACGTGAGTGACGTCACGACCTTCGGTCCATGAGGTGATCTACGCCTTGTGGACGATCGGGTAAGACGCGCAGTCAGCGATGCCGCACATGTTCTCGTCGCGCTTGATCTCAAAGTAGCCGTCCATGCCCCAGCTCGCACCCCAGCTGTTCTTGATGATCCAGTGCTTCTTGCCGGCCTCGGTACCGTAGCCCACGGCCAGCACGGCGTGGTTCACATCCTGCTCGCCCGAGCGGCAGTCCTTGGACTCGTACACGCCCGACTTGTAAAAACGGAAGTCCGACACGACCTGGAATGCGACACTCACGGGTCCGGCCGTGCCCACGGCGGCCTTGAGCTCGTCTTCGTTGCGCGACGTAATGTTCACGACCGCGTCCACTTGCACGCCCACGTGGTACGTGTTGAACTTGCACTTGCCCTCTTTGGCCTCGTACGGGTACGTATCTTCCGTGTCCAGACCGCCGTTGTAGTGCACGTACTCAAAGGCGTGTGACGGCAAGCCGCCGTTGCAGCCGTGGTTGTCAAAGGCCTGCGCGCAGTCGAGCAGGTTCTGCTCCGAGAGCAGCACAGTCTTTTTGTTCGTCAGTATGTTGTGGCTCTCCAGGCAGCCCGTGGTCGAGAAGGTCCAGCACGAGCCACACTTGCCCTGGTTCTTCACGGGCGTCACGGCACCGCGCGGACGCCAGTCCTGCTCTTCCGGGATCTCATCTCGGATCTGCTTGAGCGACGACGAGGAGCTGCAACACAATTTACGTATGCAAGTTCAGCGGTCACCAAAGAGTCTTTCGGCACGCTGTGACGCATGTACTCACCTCGTGTGCGTGGCCGAGCAGTTCTGTGGCGCGCCAAGGTACCATTGCTTGAACTCGGCCCTGTGTGCAGAGGAATCACGCGGAAACACCATCAGCATCAATCCATCACCCTGCATCGCTGTGGCTCTCATAACGCACCACGTGAGGTCGGCAAACTGGTTCAGCTCCATGGTGAACGACTTGTCGTTGCGGCTGTTGTGGGTCGCGACGAGCCGCGCGTTCTCCGCAAACACCGCGCGGCGCATCTCGCGCTCGATCGGCGTCGCGTACTGGCGGCCATGCGCGCGCGTCCACGACGTAAACAGGCTGCCAATCTCCACGGGCAGGCTCGTCAGCGCCCACGCGGCGTCGTTGGACTTGTCGCACTGGAACACGGCCGGCGGGAGCTGGTCGGCCTCCTCCTCCGTGTAGCACGCCGAGGGCACGGCCGCCGAGCGGCACCAGAGGCAGTGGTTCTTCACGCACGCGTCCTCCGAGTGGAGCGAGTGGCAGTCCCCATTCTTAGTCGACGATAGACCGGCATTCGGAAGAAAGACCGGCGCGTGCGTGGGCGCGGCGTCCACGATAGACGCGCAGGCGGCGAGCGCCGCCGCGACCGGGAGAACGAACTTCATGGGCTGCTGGCGGGAGATGGCGACGAAGGCGGCGGAAGAAAATGGTGAGTGACTTCAACCCAGTGTGTCCCCGGATCTTTCGAATGCGGATTTTGGAGGGATCGACAAGTTGAGTCCAAGCCACGGACTCAACCAAAGCAATCCTGGTAAAACCGGATTTTGTGCGCACAGGTTACAAATTGCGACGCACGACGGGGTCACAAATGTGTGTGTGCATGGTGCACTTGAAGTTCACGGAAATGAAAATGGGAGGGCGAGGTGCTTCCAAAAAGCCAGGCTTTGGCGTGTCTATCGGTACATGCTGCCTCCATGAAGCAGTTTCGCTGGGTGGGGGATTCCTATCATATCACTAATATATCTGATTTGTCACTGCCTACACAGTGAAGACTGCTCCGGGGCGAGAGAGCAGTCACAGCAGGCAGTGGTGTTCTCCTTGGTGGGCTCTTTCGAGTCGGTCTCGGGAGTCTCCTGCTTCTCCTCGTCCTCGTCCGCGTCCGAGCCGCAGGGCGAGTGGTCCGAGTCGTCCTCGGAAGTGTACGTCGACGCCGTCGAGGTCTGGCGGATCACGCACGCCGGCAGCGCCTCGTGGACCTGCGTGAGCCGCTGGAGCGTGTGGACCCAGCTCTTTTTCATCCCGCGCGTCTCGGCCGAGAGCAGCACGCGCTCGCCGTCCGCCTTGGTCACGAAGAACAGAAGCGCCATGGTCGTCGGCAGGTGCGCGCCAAAGGCCGCGATCTTGGCCTGGGTCGACATGGTCGAGCACTCTTGGACTTTCAAGATCGGGATCTTGCATTTGAGATGGGTCTGCTTGGATGCGTGAGCGGGCGACGCGAAGCACAACAGCTCGCGCGCCTTGAGCAGGCAGTAGTAGCGCTTGTGGTGGAAGAAGTGGGTCTCGTTCGGGAGCGAGAGGAAGCCCTGCTCGAAAATTGTGTCCTCGGGCTGCGACGAGAACCGCGTCTCACGCACGAGCGACTCCTTGGCGTCCAGCACCATGTCCATGAGCTCTTGTCGCGAGTAGTGGTACTGCGCCTTCTCGGCGGCCGTCGTCTCGGCGCGCTCGTAGACCTGCTTGAAGCGCGCAGCGCTGGACGGGAAGTGCACGCGGCGGTCCTTGCTGTCCAGCTGCGGGTGGTGCGGGAAGCTGCCGGCGGCGCCGTCGTCCTCGTCGTCCGCGTGCTTCTTGTTGAGCTTGTACCGGTGCAGCGCGTCGCGCAGCCCGAGCGACTCGACGCATTGCGCGAGCTTGGCCGAGAGCGCGGTCGGCGCCTTCTTCAGACTCGACTGCAGCGGCGACAGGTCCACGCTGCGGCTGCGCTTGCGCTTCTCCTTCTCGCTCTCTGTCTCTGTCGGGGTCGCCGGCGGCGGCGGCGGCGGCGGTGCCGCCACGGGACACGACGGCACCGTGGGCGTGGTGAGACTCGCGCGCGTCTTGTGGCTCCGCGTGTCGGCCGTGCCGCGCAGCGACCAGCGGCGCATGGCCCACTTGTCGCCGAGCGACGCGCGGCGCGGTGCCTCTTCGTCGCGCATCGGGGTCTTGAGCTGCGCCAGCGAGTGGTCCAGCACGCTGCTCGTCGCCTCCATGGCCATCATCATCGTGGCGGGGGACGTGGGTGTGGTGGGGGCTTGTGGGTGGCGCTTGGTGTTGGGGAATGACGGGCTCGCGGCGCGTGCTTGGCGCTCGGTCCTCTGTTGCCGTGGGAAGGCCGCTCATCTCGCCGGCACCCGCCGGCTCCTCCACGCAGCTGCTGGCTTCGCGCGCGCCATGCTGTGGTACGTAGGGTTCCCAATATGGGACTCCACACGCCACTGTTCTTTGTGTCGGCCGTCAGTGCACAGTCGGAAATTACCCAATCGCAGCACAGCACCAGACCATTTCTCTTCCACCTCTGCATTTTTATAGGCCCATCTCCCGGTTCCCCCAAACCAGTGAGGTTATCGGATGTGAGAGAGAGCACGTCTGCCCCTCGTTTAACAGGTGGGTGGGTCGAGCGGGCATCTGGTGCCCAGACCGGTTGAAGTATGTGGTATGGGAGGTACTTGAGTTTGCAAAAACGAAAAGCAGCCTCCTCCCGCTGGCTTCAACTTTTTTTTAGTTGCCAGTTTGCAGTTGGGTGCGTGCGTTCGACTTTTTTTGCCGAGGGTGCACGAAAAAAAAAACTTTCTAGACCCACCCGCAAAGAGATCTTCCTCTTCACTTCACGCCCACACATTCCCCGCCCAGACATGACCGAAAACCCAGTGTTTTACTTCCATGTGAACCCGCCGACTGGAAATCAGCGCAATCTCCGCGCCACACACTGTTTTTTATTCTTTGTTTCTTCCTCTTCTTCTCTTTGCTGTGTTTTTGTTTCTTCTTTCCTTCCTGTTTTTCACGTTTTCTTTCCCCCAGACAAAAAAGGGCATCCCTGTATGTACCTACGTTGCAGTTTCAACTCATCCGAATATGGGAAAATCGACACTTGGGGCCCCCTCTCAGATGCAGGGTCCTCCATCACGCGTCGCCCGGGTCCGTGGCGCACGCGCGGCCGCGGCCGCCGTGGCGCGGGACGTACCAGCAGTGCTTGACGGCGACGCCGCCCACGCGCGAGGCTGCGAGCTCCTTGCGCATGACCCAGGCGTCGTCAAACGTGAGGAACTGGAGCTGCGCCCACGAGGGCGAGAGCCGCAGCGCAAACACGCCGTACGGGTAGTGGCCCGCGGCCCACACGTTCTCCACATAGCTCGCGGCGTACGGCGGGATGCCGCTGGGCGACTCGTTCTGGATGCCGCCGCCGGCGCCGTTCTCGATAAAGTGCGTGCGCAGCGGCTTCGAGTAGTCGTGCTTCTCGCCGTGCGTGTGGCCGTAGAAAAACAGGTTGATGCCGGCGCCCGCGAGCAGGTCGCGCCACGCGTCGGCCTGCTCGGGCCCGTAGTGGTTGTACGGCGAGTAGTGCGTGTTGACGACTTTCCACGTCGCGTTGGAAGCCTTGGCCGCGTCGCGGAGCTGCGCGCGCGTCTCCAGCGCCCACGTCTTGAGCTGCGCCATGCACGCGTCAAACATGTGCGTGTCGCCGCCGGCGCAGTACGGGTGGCCGCGCGCCGCGTCTTCACATGCGCTGTCGTCGCCGTTCGAGTACCCGTAGCACTGGCAGCAAATCTGGCGCGCGCCGTGCGCCTCGGCGTCGTTCGTGTCCGTGTTGAAGATCTCGACCTCGAGCCCCGAGGCGGCGTCGCGAAGCGTGTGCACGAAGAACCGGGCCGGCATCTTCCAGCGGTCGCCGTTCGGGCTCACGTACTGCGACTGGAGCGCAAACTTTTGCTGCAGACTCGCGAGCAGCTCTTCTGTGGAGCCGCACTGCGCCGGGACGTCGCCGCTGGAGCACACGTAGCTGGCGCCGCCATAGTCGTGGTTGCCCATGACGTTGATCCACGGGATGCCGCGCAACGACTCGTCGGCGTACTTGCTCTCAAACGTCTCCATGAACCGGTACGCCTGGTCGTTCGCGGACTGGAGACCGGTCCAGTAGAAGTTGTCGCCGTGCCCTATGATCACCGAAGGCGCGGGCGTCATCTTCGCGGCCGCGAGTCCCAGCAGCGACGCTGTGTACTCCATCGCGTTGTAGTCAAGCACTGTGAAGTTCTTGCGACGCTGGCAGCACGACCCATTATCCTTGGCCACGGTGCGGCCCCAGTCTCCAATCGCGAGCGCTGACACCGAGTACACTTCAGTCGTCGGGTCGGTCGTCTCCTCGATCTCTTCCTCGACACTGCCCGAGCCAGGCGTGCTGGCGTCCGCGATGATAACTCGTCGCCCATCGGGTGAGAGCTTGCTTGACCCTCGCGTACCGTGCTTATCCGCGGCTCCTTTCTCCGAAGCCACGCGGTTGCTGTCCCCTGCAGTCGAGAGCACGATAACGACGATGATGACGACCAACAGGACGCCGATTGTGCCCAGCACGAATACGCGCCGCGCTGTGATCCTCATGGTGCCTGCCTGCAAATATCGATCTGATTGCTGAGGAGTCTCGCCACACCATCAGCGGAAAAGCCAAGGAAACGCTTATCGTTGTGATGGCGCGTTGCACGCCATCACATCATGCGCATTTCGCAGATTCGCGCAGGTATCCTTCTCTTCCCTTTCGCACATCATGCTCGCCCATCAACCATCGCCAGAATCCAAATTTGGACGTTTTCTCTGCTATGCTTGATGGGAAGCATGACCGCTGACGCTTGATAGTTCTGGACGATGAAGCGCACGGAGAACCCGCCACCTCTACTCCGCTCCGCCTCGATCCGCTTGTCAAAGACACGGTCGAACCCGCTTCTCGCGTCCATTGCAGCCGCAGCCAGCAGCGCCAACCTAACCAACACCGATGACACCATCAAGCTGGAAGTGGCCGGCGGCGAAGTCAGCACTGAGCAGCAACCGTCGTCCAAGTCTTCGGCGGATGCGCCGGCTATCAGAAAAGCAGGCGGTTTAACCATCCAAAGCGCGTCGAAACTCAAGCTCATTGCCGCGAACCAGCGTCGAAAAGTTCAAGGCCGAAAGCGCAAAAATGCGGCAATTCGGCTCGCAGTGACCCTGGAGGGCGAAGAGAACGCGGATCTAGCGAAGCTCGCCGATGGCGCAAAAAACGATCGCGCAGCGGAAGAAAAGGCAGTGCAGAAGCAGCCCATCGGGTCGTACGAGACGAAAGATAATAAGTGGAAAGCAGTGATCCACGGTGAACTTGAGAAGTTCATGTACCCAAGTCTGCGCCTCGAGGCCTTGTACGACACGGGCGACATGTCAACCACTCGGCATGGTCTGCTCTCAGGGAGAGCGCACGCGAATCCGCCGGCTCCGACTTCAACGCCCACTCCAATGCCTACGACAGAGCAGGTCGACGCTGTGATGGCTGCAACGAGTAAAGTCAAGTGGGAAGTCGAAAAGCGCTTCCAAAACGCAACTCAATCCGCTCCGGTGAATGGGCACCCGCGAGTCGACGACGAGGAGCTCAAGCGCTTGCACTTTGACACACAGCTCGAGACAGCTGAGGGGTTGTTGTGCAAGAAAGACATGCAGCTGCTTGACGCGAAGCGGCAGCAGGGATACTTGGCGTCGATTGGGAGCAAATACCTCCCGGAAGACAATTCCCGGCGATCCGGTGATGATCGCGATCTTGCCGTCGCCAATCTAGGTCGAGAGCGAGGGGCGTCCCTGTACCAGCCGCATATCGTGAACACTCCTCAGTTGATTCCTCGTCTTCCGCATACGCGAAAGTAAGCTTGTTGTCTCTTGTTTGCGGGGCTGGGTCGAGGTATGGTGCTGATTTGTATATTGTAGGATCATCAAAGAGATCCAGCGCCACACGTCGAGCGACGGACAGATTCAATACTATGCCGATAAGCACAACCTCTTCAGAAAGTGGAAGAAGCTTCAAGTGTCGGAACTGCACAAGGCGGACTCACTTGACCACGACCTCGACACCGGCATTGAGAGCAGCGACGACGACAACGAAGAGGAAAGACGATCGCTCGGTAAATTATCTCCGCGGTCGTTGTTCTACCACGAGTGTGCCAAGAAGCAGGTTCTCCCCGAGCCAATCTTCTCTCGCATCCACGAAGTGCCAGCACCATCCAAGCGCTTGATTCCACTCCCACAGCATACTAGGAAATTCTCCAGCGTCGTAGCCAAACTCGTGCAAGCGGTTCACGAACAACACGCCAAGCATGAAGATCTTGTCCCAACCCCAGACGGGAAATACGCAACGAAGAAGCACCATTTGGCGCTGCACCTGCAGCACTTTGGCCTCGGTGATGACAAGTTGGACGCTCTCTCGAAGTCGTTGCAGCATTTCCAGTCTATCCACGTTCTCGATCTCAGCGATAATCGACTCACGGACAGCTCTATCATCCAACTGCTCGAATCTCTGGAACTTGCATCTTCGTCATCCCGACCTGCATCCGGCGCTGGTACCAGTAGACTGGCGAGCAGTCGACGCCGAGGAAATGACCTGCGCGTACTCAACTTGAGCCAGAACGATGTTGGTGTGGCGGGTTGTGCGCAGATCGCGAAATTCATCGGTATATGCACCCAGCTCACACATCTTGACTTATCGCACACGAAACTTGGTGGTCCAGAGGCGATCGCTCCCCTTACAAGCGCAATTGAGACTCACAGAACGATGCGGGTTGTCAATATGTCGTACAACACGATCGGCTCCGAGTGCGCAACGATGGTGGGCGACATGATGTCTCAGCCTTCGTGCTCAGTTGTGGAGCTCGACATATCGTGGAACAAAATCTGCCGAGCAGGAGCAATCGCGATTGGTCGCTCTCTGCGCACAAATACAATGTTGTGCATCCTAAATCTCGCCATGAACCGGTTTGCGGATCAGGGGGCTGAACAATTAGCTGCAGCCTTGGCGCATAACACCACACTGACGGAATCGGACCTCTCGCGCAACAACCTTGGTGGACGAAGCGCGATTGCCTTCGCGTTCTACTTGCGTAAAAACCGGTCGCTACTTCATTTACGACTTGAAGACAATCACATCGGGGCGACGGGGGCGAAGGCACTTCTGCGTACAGTATCACTGGGTTCACCGTGTGAATTCCATGTCGCTGCACATGATGTCGAGTCTCCGAGCGGTGAGAAGGATCCGATATTCGATATCATGGTGCCGTCCATGCTGTCACCGTTCGCACTTCAGATCGGCGAGTCACCATACGATTTTGCAGTTGCAAGTGAGCTCATTGATGCCGCTCTGTTCGACAAAACCTGCACGCTTTCGGACATATCCTTCATTGACGATCGAATACCGAAGAAGCCGGTTGCGATCAGTCTGGTAGTTGACGAGGACCGGAAAACTCTGGTAGAAACAAGCACGGGGAAGCCGTGGAAGCCCCCGCAGGACTACGGAATCTTCAAAACCAGTGCATCGTTCTTACCACCACCGATGCGCGTGACACCGCACTTAAATGAGGACGCGTGCCTGGCGCTTATCCGCATTATTGAGCGAGGCTTCTCCTCCCGGGAGAAAGCGAGCTTACTCGCGCTGGCGCTGAACGACTTCTATTTGACGACGGACCTCGCCAGCGTGTTCGTAGAAAAACTGAGGGGTGCGATTGATGTCGTGGAGATTGTCGCTCGCCTATGGCCGTGTCTGTTGGATGGTGACCACGTCTTCCGGTTCCTTCAGACTCACTTGACCGTTCCCGAGCAGCGTCGCCTTATTGACTCGTTCGGACCATCAACTATTCAGTTCACGACCGAGAACCCAACTGGAAGATGGGCGCTCAATCTGGGCGACCGTGGACAGCGCAAGATCGCGATCTGGTTTGCGATACTCAATGCGAAGGAGAATGCACTCGCGGCTGAACTTCATCCAAAGCGGACGGACGCGTCACAGTACGGCAAGGCCTTCAACTGGCGCAATGCCAGCTACAACCGGAAGGCGATTCGGCTGAACTACAGTTTCTTCGACCGACTGCCGACAACAGGCATGCTGGAGTTTGACTTTGTCTCGACCGTGCGTCACGAAGACCTTGCTCGTCCGAAGGAGATCAGCGACGATGAGCTCGACGCACTGCTGAAAGAGATCGGCATGGAAGTCTTCTCGATCTACATCCCCCTGCAAAAGCGCAAAGACCTCAAATACCAGCTCGTGCTCTTCCACCTCGCGATCGCCAACCAGTTCGTCACAAGCGCGCAGGCCCACCGTGTGCTGCAGTACTTCCCGAAGAACTACGAGACGTGTCGCTTCAAGCTCATCCTTGCTATCCACCGCATGCTGATCGACATGGAGAACTTCAACGAGATCCTGGACCGACTCGTCGCCGCCGACCGACGCCGCGTGTACACGTCACTCGGGTACTTGAACGTCGTAAACCCGCTGGCCGTGGACATGGACTTTGAGGTGGACTTTGAGCGTGACGACGAGAAGATGCTGCTGCGCGCGCTCGTGGACCTCTCGATGAGCTGCCCCATGGACATGATCCGCATCGAGAGCGAGCGCTCGACCGTGCTGGTCATTTACTCGATGTATCAGACCAACTCGGTGCCCGCAGAGGGCCGCATGTTCTTCCGGTATATGTCGCACCCGATCCCATCGCGGAGCGAGTTCCTCAAGGTGCGCAGCGCGATCTTCAAGCATTTCCTGTGCGGCGAGCGCATGCGCATGTACGTCGAAGCGACGCTGGCGGCGACGTCCACGCAGCCCACGCCGCCTTCATCGGCGTCGCCGCAGCGCAGCGAGAGGACGGCGACGCTCGCAGCAGCAGCCTCCACGGCGTCGCCTTCGTCGTCGCGGCCGCCGTCGTCATCTTCCCCATCAACGACAAATTGACCGTGAGCAAACGGAAGCCTTGCAGACCATCACTCTCGAAACCGTGCAATTCATTTGTTTTGAATGGGGCTTCAATTCAATTTGCAATTCATTTCTGCTGGTGGAATCGCACGAAAAAAGGTTAACTTTTACGGATCCTCGATTGGCCGGACGCGGCAGGGGCAATAATGGCGGGTGGGGGCACCAAGAAGCTCGCGCGCGCGGCGGCGGAAGACGAGCAGCGCGCCGCGCTCAAGCGCGCGCACGACGCCGAGGAACAAGACGCGGAGGTGGAGGCGAACGACGATGACGACGATGACGACGACGGTCCGATGCCCATGCCGATGCCGGCGCCGCAGGCCAAGAAGCGCAAGAAGACGCTCCAGTTCGAGGCCGAGTACCTCAAGAACCTCCCCAGCGCGGCCATGTACGAGCGCAGCTACATGCACCGCGACGTGGTGACGCACGCGGTTGTGGCGCCCGAGACGCAGTTTTTGATCACCGCGAGCCGCGACGGCCACGTCAAGTTCTGGAAGAAGATGTCCAAGGGCATCGAGTTTGTCAAGCACTACAAGGCCCACTTGGGCCCGATCTCGGGGCTCGCAGTCTCGAGCGACGGACTGCGCCTGTGCTCAACTTCGACGGACAAAAACATCAAGTTCTACGACGTGCTGGGCTTCGATATGGTGAACATGCTCCAATTGGCGTATGTGCCGAGCGAGTGCTGCTGGATCTACCAGAAGGGAGCGATTGATGCCAAGATTGTCGTCGCGGACCAGGACGGACCGAGCCTGCGTGTGTACAACGCTGAGCAGACGACCTCCGAGCCACTTCACGTCATTGAGAAGGTCCACACGGCGCCCGTGACGGTGTTGGGTTTCAACGCCGCGTTCAACTGTGTTCTCAGTGGCGATATGCGGGGCCATTTGGAGTACTGGAACGCGGAGACATACAAGTTTCCGTCCGCGGGTAGCGACGTTAAGTTCAAGTTCAAGGGTGGAACGGATCTGTACGAGCTGGCCAAGTCCAAGACTTACGCGACGTCGATTGACGTCAGCCCGCGTGGGGACAGCTTTGTGGTTACAGCCAAGGACTCGCAGATCCGCGTGTTCCGCTTTGCGACGGGCAAGTTGCGTCGCAAGTATGATGAAAGCCTGCAGGTCTTCGAAGACGCGCAGGCCGATGATACGCTGCACCTCGATTCTATCGATTTCGGGCGCCGCGCAGCTGTCGAGAAGGAACTCGCTGCGTCCAACAACGTTGGCAACTGCATTTTCGACGAGTCTGGCCACTTCATTCTGTATCCAACACTGGTGGGCATCAAGATTGTGAACCTTGAGACCAATAAGCTTGCGAGAGTGCTGGGCAAAGTGGAAAGCTCTGACCGATTTTTGCGCATCAGCCTCTTCCAAGGCCGTCCGAAGATTAGCTCCCAGGTTGAGCGTTCCCTGAATGCCTCAAAGGGCTTGAAGGCCGAGGCGCTCGTCATGTCCGATGATCCGGCGAGCAAGGTGCTGATCGATCCGACGGTATTCTGCACGTCTTTTAAACGAAACCGCTTCTTCCTGTTTTCGTCCCGCGAGCCGGAGGAAGACGAGGAGGACGGTGACGGCAGCACTGGCCGAGATGTGTTCAACGAGAAACCGACCCTCGAAGAGACCCAGATCGTGGCCGAGACTAGCACATCAAAGAAGCTCGGCGAGACTGCGATCTTGCACACGACCATGGGAGACATCACGATCAAGCTTTTTGCGAAGGAATGCCCGCGCACGATCGAGAACTTCTGTACGCACGCACGGGACGGCTACTACGACAACGTGATCTTCCACCGTGTGATCAAAAACTTCATGGTACAAACGGGTGACCCGCTTGGCGACGGCACAGGTGGCGAGTCGATCTGGGGCGGCGAATTTGAAGATGAGTTCCACCGCAGCCTGCGCCATGACCGACCGTTCACGGTGTCCATGGCGAATGCCGGTCCGGGCACGAACGGTTCGCAGTTCTTCATCACGACTGTGCCGACCCCGTGGCTTGATAACAAGCACACCGTCTTCGGCCGTGTCGAACAGGGCAAAGATACGGTCTCGGCCATCGAGCAAGTGCGCGTGGACAAGTACGACAAACCTGTGCAGGAGATCAAGATTATCAACATCGACATCTTTTAGAGGCATCTTTGATGCTTAACTTTTTCTTTCGTTGTTGTTTGCTGTTGGTCTGGGGGGTGGCGTCTAATCAGCTTTAGTGTGTCGTTGGTGCGTCTTTGCCTGGGCACGGCGCCCGCTTTAAATTCCGTTCAGCAACCGATTGGCGGCGGCCTCAACGTTGTTGTCGGCAGCTTGCAGCGCAGCGAGCACACGTTCCCGGTCAAATCCAAGCGCCTACATAGCAACAATATGGCGGTGAGTTCACAATGCACCACTACCGGTCGTCCAGCGTAGTTATCCGTACCAGTAATTGTTCGATCGCGGCCTCCGACGGCGGCGGTGGCGGCGCGGCCGCCAAATGAGGCGGCAGCATTCCGCCGGGCAGCAGCTGGTCGCGGACACCATGGCCATTGGGCATCGGCGCGCCGGCTCCGTTTTGCCGCACGCCAAGGCGCCGCTGGGCGTCGAGCACGCGGCGCTGGCGCTGCTGCATGATCGCGCTCGCGGGGACCACGTCAAAGAACGGGTGGAAAATCTAGTGGAAAGTTTGGGTAGCGTTAGACACGCTTTCTTCCAACGCGACGGAACGAGAACCCAAATACGCACGCCAAGGATGGTGCAGATGAACGACGGCAGCTGTAGCTTGGAGAGCGGCGTCGAGCTGAACAAGACACCGAGGAATGCGCCCGGCAGAAACTCGAGCAGCGTGAACGGGTTGCGACCGAGGATCTACGAGTCGTACAACCCACGGACAGAAATGAGCATTCATATGGAATCGCTCTACCCACATCGGACGCCATAGACGTACCACGAGGAGCAGCAGGTAGGTCGTAGATTTATCAGAGAAATTGAGGCCGAGCAGGCTGTACGCCTTGGGCTGGAGGCGCGGAACGAACTCTATCAGCAAATCAATCAAACCAGGGGTCCGTTAGTCGACTTGACAATACGCTCTAGGGGTGCGCCGGAAACGGCTCCAGGGTATTCACACGCACTGAGGAAGAAGATGGTGAGAGCTCCGAGCGCGCTGTACGGTCCCGCGGGCAGGCGGCGACCGATCGCCGGCCACGAGAGTAGCGCCGACAGCTGCAGCGCCGCCGTGATGAGCCACAGGAAGAAAAGCAGACTGCCGAACTTGCGCGAGCCCATCTACACAATCGGCATGCCCCCCATCGTCACATATAGCCCTCCAAATCGCTCGCGGTCCTATCAAACCAGCCATACCTGGCGCTCCAGGACACGGAACTGGAAGATGATGTAGAGTCCAAACGACGCCGCGAGGCCGCTGCCGAGTCGCACACACCACACGCGCGATAAGACGCTTAGGAGACCAGCGATGGAGAGAGCATGGATACGGATACGCACTGATGGAACGCGAGCTGGTTCGAGAAGAGCCGCCAGTACTGGCCGCGGTACAGCACGCCCTCGCGCTCTGGGGAAGTGGGCATATACGCCAGCGTTAGACCGTCGCGTTCGTCTACGCTCCATGGAGACGACCGTACCGAGCAGGAAGAGGCGGCTGTAGCCGAAGAGGATGCTCGCGGAGCTCGCGGCGCCGACGGCCATGGACGCCGCGTACGTCACCGGCGCGCCATCTACGCATATACGCATCCACATGAGCTCCCCGCGCGGCATGTGCGTACCCCCTCATTGGGTCCACCCCACATAGGTCGCGTCTAACGCTCTTCACGTACAGAAGCCGCGCAAGTCTGCGTGCATGGTACTGGGTATTCTACTCGGAAGCGAGGCGCGCTCTTCTTCTCCGCCGACGCGCGTGGGTGCGTCCGGATGCCCGGTGCCGTGCCGGTCGTTCTTATGATCGCCAGCTTTTCCACGCGTCATCTCTCGTTTCTCATGGGCGCCACTTCATAGCGCTACTTCAGGCCCCTCCAGAGCGTACCCTCTGCACTGGGGGTACACTTGTCCCATCTGAGTCCATAGTTCTGAGTCCCATGCCTGGTCCCTCTCGGGAAAGAAACTGGGAGTCCAACGCCAGAGAACGAATAAGCCACGAGGGGAGAACATGGCGGTGCGCGTGCGACGCTGGAGCGACGTGGACGCGCGGCGCAAGTACCACTACGCGGGCGTCGCGTCGGCGGCGTCGGCGGCTGGCGCCGGCCCCGAGTCGAGCGACCGCCGCTCGAGCCTGAACGAGATCGTGACCGTGCGGTCCATGAACATCGACCTGAGCGGGCTCGACGACGACGACGGCGACGGCGCGCCGACGCACCACCCGCCCGCGGAGGAGCTGGAGGAGTGCGTGATCTGCCTGGACGACCTCGCGCCGGGCAAGGCGCTGTTCACGGCCGAGTGCGGCCACAAGTACCACTTCAGCTGCCTGCTCGAGAACGTCAACCACGACGAGGCCAACTCGGACAAGTGCCCGATCTGCCGCAAGTCGCAGACCCAGTGGCCCGAGCAGACCAAGGGGCTCGTCAAGGCCCACCCGTACTGTACGTCCCCTCTCCCCCATCGCTGTAAGCGGGATGTGCAGCACTCACCCTCTCTGTGTGTGGTTCCCGGTGACAGGCACGCACTGCGGCAAGCGCGGCACAGGCGGCGCGTTCTGCGACGGCTGCGGCCACTCGCTCGCGCACACGCCGACGGCGCAGGAGCGCGCGCGCGCCGCGGCCGCAGCCGCCGCCGCGCGCAGCAACGTGGTGGTCGAGTGCCCGACGTGCCGCATCCGCTGCCTCGTGAGCACGACCGCGCGCGGCACGCTGCAGTGCCCCAATGGCCACCTCTTCCAGGTGCGGATGCCGTCGTCGGCGTCCTCGTCGGCGCCGCCCTCTGCCGCTGGCGGCAACAGCGGCGGCTCGGGCGCGATGCGCCACTCGCAGATGGGCCGCCAGAGCCTGTCGTCCTCGGCGCCCACGCGGCCCGTGATGCGGCAATGCCCGACCTGCTACACGCGCGTGCAAATGCCGCCGGGCAGCCAAGCCGGTCAGTATATGTGTCCGCTCGGGCACACGTTCTACTATGACCCACGGCTCCCGTAGACGAGGAAGACCAAGTCGTTTTTGTTTGCATTCGGTATTAGTAGTAGGTAGGTTAAACAGACCCTCAGGCAAGGGGGGTATTCTCATTTTCGCGCACATTCGAAGTACCGTACGCTTGCTTCTATTGCGGTCCCTGCGAGATGAACACGTCTCCATTGATGAACGCGTCCACGCGCTGGAGCTTCTTGAGCGTGAGGTCCATCGGGTACTTGTACATCTCTGTGTTGAGCGGCATCGAGTTGGCGGTGCGCTGGTCCACCTGGATGTACGTCCAGCACACCGGCACGTAGTCCTGTGCGCCGGCGGCTGCGATCGACCCAGAGGACGATGACAACGTCGGTGAGATCGTGAGCTCAAACACGACGCACGCACCGTGGGGCAAGTTCTCCAGCGGCGTCTGCATGTGCCATGTGAACGACCACAGCAGCGACGACGGCAGCACGAGTGGCTGGACCGACACTTGCTGCTTGGGCTCTACGAGGTTCGACTGCGAGTCCAGCACGGACACGATCATGCGCGGGCGGCTGAGGTAGTGCGGGTTCGAGATGCCGATGAGCTCGACAAATACCGACACGTACGAGCTATTGCGGACCTTGCCCGGCTGCTTCTGCAAAAACAGGATCGGCACGGCCTCGTTCGAGTCGCTTCCAGCTGACGACGCGGTCGGCGACTTCTTCTTCGTGAAGGACCCCAACGAAGGAAGCGACCGAGCAGAGGAGGTACGCGAGGCCGAGGAGCCGCATACGCTGGAGATGGCGTTCTTTGTGAGCGCTGCTTTGATGCGGTGCAGGTCATCGACTTCGGTCTCCGTGAGGCCGTTCGCCAGCGCGCCTCGGTCCAAGAGGTACTTTGCCACGAGGTAGTTCTTGGCCTGGAGAGCGAGCTTGATGGGACTTTCCTTGCGCGCCGTCATCGCGTTGATATCAGCCCCATTCTCGACCAGCCACAGCGCGGTCTTCACCAGATCCGCTTCCACTTCGGTCCGAGACTTGGTAATGGGGTTGATGGCCGGATCCTCCACAGTACTGGACTGCGCGACGCTGGACGGCACGATCGAGTGGCGCTGGTTGTTGTGGTCATCATCGATCGTGACTGAGATGGCTGAGGCAGAGACCGCGATCTCCAGTGAGCTGTTACCTGCCGCACCTGGGCCAGTCGCAACAGGCGCGTTGATCGTGGCAGCAGCGACTAGATGAAGCGGGGTTTCATAATTCTCGGACTTCACCGGCGTGCTGCAGATCGTCTTGCGCATCGAAAAGTCCACGAAGTCGATCTTCCCGTTCTTGTTACCGCGGTGCATCGCGAAAAGTCGGGATTCGATGCTGCTGGGGATCACGTTTCGAAGATGGGCGAGCCATTTCTGGATGTCCAATTCGTTTTCAGCTGCAAAGTACAGTCGGCCTTCCTTGTTGCGACCCTCTAGCAGCTTCGGTGAGTGAATCTCGAATGCAAAAGGAACGTCCATGCTCTTCTTAAAAAGTGCAGAGCTCAAATCGATCGTTTTGGAGCTCCCTGCCTGGAGCGTGGCAGGCTTATTGTTCGCGTAGTACTCCAGTTGGGGGTTGTGGCTTTCGTTGACCGATAGCACAACGTATCGCTTCATCCACCGAGACGTCTCCCGACGCTTCTTCAGGTAGCCTTGGTGCAGCATACCGACGGGCAGAAGAGCCACATCCTGCTCGGGGCCCTCTTCCGCCTTGCTCTTGGACGAGCCATTGCAGTCTTCCTTGTGAGACTGCTGGATATGAGCATCAAGCGAACGCTTCGCAGCTGTGCGAGGAACGGGCTTCTCGTGAGCAGTTTTGGCGTACTGCAAAAGGAACTTGGCCATCTCATATTGGCCATGAGCACACGCTTCATGGAACGCCGTGTGACCACGGCCATTTCGCGAGTAGTAAAGCTCTTCTTTGTTCGTCGTTGCGTCAAGCATGTACTTGACGACGTGGAAGTCGCCGCATCCCGCCGCATGGAGAAATAGGGTGTTGTAGCCGAACGCCTTCGGGCGAAGGTTGAAATAGAGTTCTGGGTTCGCACGAAGCTTCTGGACGCGGCGATCTGAGTCTTCCATCTTGGTGTGGTTTCGAGACGATGGTGACGCTGGTCCAAAGCCACCATTTGATCCAGACGTTCCTCCGGGTGTGCGAAACAAAATGGCAACTTCATTCCGCCACGCTTGAGTGCGATGGTGCTTGCGCCATCGAGATTGAATCCGCTTGGTTGACGCCTTAATCAACCGGAACTCCTTTTGCTGCAGCCACCGCTTCACCACGTACTGAACGACCCGTGTACTTCTCTGCAGCGCGAGATACTTACACCGTAACCTCCATCCTCGCATCGCATGCTGTAGCGTATGCAACGCTTCAAGACGATGCAACCTGATCTGTTTTGCGTGGCGCTGACGACGTTTGTTCTGGAGAACAACAACAGCCTTTCGTAGCTTCAGATAGAACTTGCGGTGCTTCCACCGCCGCGCCATCGCCTGGAGCTTGACAATTCGATGCTTCAGATGTCTGAATTTTCGACGTTGGATAAACTGGCGAACGAATGCCTCCAAGATAATCGATGCATGCTTTCGACGAAGAAAGTCCCGGCGTGTGACGACAGCACGAAAAGCAGATTGAATCCGAATTGCCGCGCATCGACGTTTTACGTACACGCGGCGCTGTTGTGTCATCTTGTACCAAGACTGTAATGCAGTCGCACTTCGCAGTTGCAGCTTGCGCTTGCGTTCCGCGGCCGTCCGCATTAGGTATCCGCGCAGGTTCTTTTGAATGCGAATGGCAGCTTTGCTTTGGATGGCCCACCGCACATACTTCTTGTGCATCAGGAACCGCAGCGTGGTGCGGAAGATGATGCTGGCAGCGCGCTTCATCTGTCGGAAACGCTTTTGGACTCGATAGCAGCGGAACCGTGTCTGAACCACCAGAGCTGCGTCACGGGTTTTCACATACTTTGCTCTCTGCAGTCGCATCCGCCACAGTGACTGACAGCGAATCACTCCGCAGCGAACCGTCTGATACTTCTTTCGCGCGATCCATCCGAGCATTCGCGACTGCATCAGAATCGCCTTCTCAGACCGCAAGGCTGCAGCGTACGCCTCAAGTTTCTCAACCTGTCCATATCGCAAGAAGACTTCATGTCTACCCATGGCAAATGGACTCTTCCCGGAGCTCAGAGGGTTCTTGACTACAAGCCATTCGTTCGCGATGTGTTCGCTCGCATCACGCAACAGCTTTGGATCGCTCTGAACCTTTTTCGGCGAGAACTTTCCAGCTCCAAGTTGCCAAAAGAGCTCGTAGAAGATGTCAAAGCGCTTGCGGATCGGGAACCCTTCTTGCCGAATACGTACGACCTCAAGCACGCCGCTGTAGATCAGCTGGTCACGGACGAGTTCACAGCTGAAGCCGCCAGGGAACTTGAGGTTGTTCGGCTTGATACACTTGATATAGTTCGGGGACGTGTTCCAAAGAACATCCATGAGCTCACTTAACTGCGTACGGAATCGACTCGAAACCGTTGACGCGCCAGTGAGCGCAGCACCCTGGGTACGCTTACCTGTTGTGCCGGACGACGACGACGACGCATTGGATCGCTTGGCTGGGGGCGGCTCAGCAACCCCAACAAAAATGGCCTTGAGCAGCGGCTGGTCACTCCGCTTCATCAAATCCAGCAGGTCGTCGTGAAGGTTGTCGGTGTTCTTGGCGATGAATTCGTTCACGTCGTAGGTGACTTCACCCGCGTAATGCCGCACAACAAACTCATCACACTCGAACCGCGGCTTCGTATAGTTGGGATGCTTGTCAAGGTGGTTGCCGTGGTAGATCGTCAGAAGCTGCTTGTCGGTAGTCTTGCGCTTGAGAAGCATTTGCTCTTCCAGCAGTGGTAGCAGACCCATCGGCGGCTTCTGAATCAAATCCAGACACGGCTGGTTGTCCTTGTACTCGACTGTCGAAAACTGAATCCCCTCACTGGCGTATCGCTCTTGCTCCAGTACGAACACGTGCTTGTTAAACTGCTGCTGGAGCGTCTCGTTCGTGAAATTGATGCAGAGCTGCTCCAGACTGTTCTTCTTCATCACTTCAAAACCGAAAATGTCGAGAATACCAATAAAGGGGGCAACCGTATTCGCCCCATTCTTCCCCTTCGAGCGACTCTCCTGTCCGGCAGACGTCACCTCTTTCGCGTACTGGTTGATGCGCGCGATGAGATGGTTGAACAACTCTCCATACAGATACTTACAAAACGCGTCCATGGCATTCTTGGCTTGGTCTGGAGCGAGCTTCATCTCAAGAATGCTTCCGCGTCCAGTGACAGTTGTCTGAGTGACCATCTTCTTCGCAAACTCCGCGGGGTCAACACCGAGCAAGCTCGAAACGAGCTCAAGATTCACACCGCGGGAAGCTTCGGGGAACTTCGGAACGGATGTTTCCTCGTTATTGGACTTGGTCGCCTCGAACTGAAGGTTGCCAAGGTGGAGAATCGCTGCTAAGAGCTCAAACAGCGGTGTCTGGAAGCCGGCCTTGTCCATCCCGAGCTGATCCATGCACTTGCAGAGCTGCTCAAACTCGGCCGCGTCATCGACGCCGTCCACCTCCACGCAGTCTCCGCGCGTGAGGTACACATAGTTCCACACATCGTCAGTCAGCTTCAAACGCTTCTCCTCCGCGAACCCGAGCGTTTTGAGACCGGCCAGAAGCTGGTAAAATATGTGGTAGTTCCGCTCGTTTACTTGCGGCATCACAAGTCGCGTCTTCTCCAGCAGAAAGTGACGAATCGAAACGCCCACCATTCGCCCTTCCGTGCTGTAGAGGATCTGGATGTACTTGCCAAAACGACTCGAGTTGTCGTTTCGGGACGTCTTGGCGTTGCCAAACGACTCGAGGATCAGATTCGACAGCACAACGCATCCTTCGATCTTTTCGTGAACACCCGCAGCATTTCCAGTCGATGCCGCGGATTTGCTGTTGCTGGATTCGAGTTGCGCGGCGTGTTTGCTCGCTGTCGCGAGGTACTTCATAATGTACTTGGACGCTTCGGTCTTGCCTGCACCGCTCTCACCACTCACAATGATCGACTGCGGCGTGCCCGTGCCAGGCACCACACCCTGCATTCCCCTGTACGCCTTCTCGGCGATCGTAAACAAGTGTGGCGGGCGCTTCATGGCCG
The DNA here is from genome assembly GCA_027475725.1 of Pythium rhizo-oryzae. NCBI lineage: Eukaryota > Oomycota > Peronosporomycetes > Pythiales > Pythiaceae > Pythium > Pythium rhizo-oryzae. The sequence continues at coordinate 68,397 of JAMFLL010000080.1, forward strand.
CGTCGTCGACCGGCGCCGCGCCGGGCTTGGCGCCGTGCTGCTGCATGAAGCCCATGACATCGTAGAGCAGCGGGATGGTCTTGTACGGGTTGATCGACAGCAAGATGTCGGCCGTGAACGTATAGATCTTGTCGGCCTCGAAGCGCTGGCGCAGCACGTTCAGCAGCGGTGCCTCGTGCATGTTGTTCATCTGCGCAATGTCGTCGTGGTCGACAATGTGCGACGGGTCGAACGCGTACAGCTTGCTCAGCGCCATGGTCTGCAGCTTCTCGTCGGGCGCGTCCGGCACGTACACCTGCGCGGTCTGGTGGTCGTTCGCCATGGACTGCACCTCGCCGATGCGCCACAGCACTTTGGGGTCCGTGACCCACACTTTCGTGCCGGGCGTGACGTGACTCGGGTTCATGCGGCCCAGCAAGGGCAGCCCCGGCACAGCCGCCTGGTTGCTCGCACTCGACGACGAGCCATTCGCGGCGCCGGGCTTGTACGACGGCGACTTGGACGGCGCCGACGGCGGGCCCTGCAGCGGCACGGTCGTCTTGCGCAGGAACATCTCTGGTTGCGTTTCCTCTCCGCGCGCCGCGATCGAGAAGTCCCGCTCGCTCTTACCCTCTTGGCTCTCAGAGGAGCTTACTCTAGCGGAGAGAGCAGTCGATGGCGCCTTCCGCCGCGGTCAACGTCGCAAGCCGTTACGAAAACCAAGCGCCAAATCCATCCCGACCGCGCGCTCCGCCTCGCCGCACAGCGTCAAAAATAGACCGACACGCGCGGCGACGCAGAGAGAGCGATCAGCACGTGTCGCACCACGGGCCACCAGTCGGCTTTACGACGGCGCGTCAGCGCCAGGGGACGCGCCGACCGTCGAGAAGCGCCGCGGCCATCGTCACCGCCTCGGGTTTCCTTTCCATTTTGGTTGGGGAAACTGCAAGGAATCCGTGGAAACTAACCGCATAGATTGCGTGCCACATGGAAATCTATACTATGGTGCGTGTATGTTGCTTTTGTGGCGCGGAACCGCACGGAACATTCGCGCAACAGTGCTCCACGGTTCACACGTCACAGATTGTGGCTGCTCCGGGAACGAAGAGCTACAAAGTGTGACGTTCGCAACACTCCCACACTTCGGAACCTTCCGCCGACGCCTTCCTTCTCCTCTCCTCTCCCTCTCCTCCAATATGACGCTCGCCACCGACGCCGTGCTCGTGCCGCTCTCGCCGCTGGACGCGATCATGGGCCACCTCGGGCTCACGGTCGTCTACGTGTTCCCGCCGCCAACGGCGGCCTCGGCACCGTACGACCTCACGCGCGTACGCGCGGCGTTCGTCTCGCTGATCGAAGAGGACTACCCGCTGTTCGTCGGCGCTCCGCACACGGACGCTGCTACGGGCGCTTGCTTCATCCTCCAGACGCGCGATGCGCGCGCCGCTGGCGCGGCCGGCATCCCGTTTGAGACGGATGCAGAGTGTCAACTCACGACCGAGGAGGCCGTGCGCGCACCGCCCACGTCGCTGATGCCGGCGCGCGACCACGCGAGCGAGCTGATCAAGATGAAGGCGACTCTGCTGCGCGACGGCGGGCTTGTACTGGGCTACAACGCGAGTCACGCGCTTCTGGACGGTGAGGGGCTTTTTACGTTTATGAACGTTTGGGGCATGCACTACCGCGGGGTCCCCAAGCACGAGCGCCCAACTCTGAGCCACGAGCGCCAGCTCACGATGCCGCGTGGTGTCGGCTTCAAGATGCCGCACCCCGAGTTCATCCAGCCGCGCGCAGTCCAGCCCGAGACGCCCGCGGGCGTTGAAGCCAAGGGCGGTGCGCCGCCGCAGACATTCCCACCAACCGAACAGAAGCCGTTCCACCTCACGCCGCAGCAGCTCCAGTCACTCAAGGCCGCAGTCAGCGCCGGACTCCCGCAGGGCGAGTACGTGAGCACGATCGACATCGTGACGGCGCTGTTCTTGGTGCTCATCACGCAGGCGCGTGGCCACGGCAAGGACGTCAAGATCACCACGGGCGTGAACGGCCGCACGCGCTTCACCCCGCCGTTGCCGCGCCACTACGTCGGCAACTGCATCTTCAACGCGCTCTCGACGTACACGGCCGAGGAGCTCGCGACGGGTGCGTCGGTGGAGACCGTGCGTCGCGTCGCACAGCGCATCCGCGCATCCGTCCTGCGTCGCGACGAGGAGTTTATGCGCGACGCGATCGAGTTCATCGCACAGGACACTGGTCGGTGGATCGAGATGCGCGCGGGGCTCGAGTTCTTCTTTGGCCCGGACCTCATGTTCACGTCGTGGGCTAACATGGGCATGTATAACGCCGACTTTGGCGCCGGCAAGGCTGTGTACGCCGGGCCGCCGATCCTCCCGCTTTGCGACGGCATGGTCGTCGTGATGGAGGGCATGAACAGAGCGACTGGGCTGGACGTGCTGCCATTGCTCGACTGCAAGGTCATGGCAAAGCTCACGGAGCTCTGGGACATGTGCAAGCTGCTGCATCAGTGAGTGGGTGGTCTGGCGAAGGACGATGTGACCTCAATGTGGCGTGTGAGCCGGTAGATAAGAGAAGTAAACTTCGTTCTACGATCATGTTTAAACCACTAGTCCAGCGCGAGTACAAGCACGGTAGCGAGACAACTCGTTGCTGCCGTTAGCGTGCTCACTGACGCGGCGCTTGACGCAGACGCTGGCGTCACTAGCGGAAGAGACGTCGACGAAGACGATGCGGAAGTCGCGTTGGCGATAACGGACCAGGCGCGGACGGTGTCTTTAAACGTGCTGCCCAGCTGCGCGCCGGTGTACTCGCACGGTGGCAGAGCCGTCACAAGCGTCGCCATCGCCATGAGGCAGGTGAGGTTGTCGCACACCAAGTTTGCTTGCGCATCGGCCTCGGTAGCTTTGGCGCGGATCACCGTGGAGCAGGCGGTTTGGTACGCCCGGAACTCGGGTAGTGACTGGATACCGTCTCGTTCGCTTGTGGTGCAGTTGGCTGCGTCGACTTGAACGGCGGGGGCCACAACGGCCAGCACAAAGAGAAGTGCCGTCTTGATCTGCATGGTTGTTGGCTGGGGCTTGGTGGTGTGTACGAGCGGCGGCAAAACGGAAAATAGTGCCAAGTCGAGGAGGCTCTTCGCCACATAGGCCGCCTGGATACCTAGGACCTGTCGTGGGTTCCTAGAATCGCTCATGCTCCCATCGGTGGGTTCGCATCACTTTGAGATTTACGATAAATCACATTGCCACCAAGTCCGTCCGGTTGATTTTGGGATCTCAGCATGAGGGGCAACACTCCTTGAATTTAAAGTCTTGACAGCACACCGCGATTCTTTGTTTTAAGTTATCAGTTCTCCTTTGGTTGGGTGTGTGCTCTTGTCCATGTTCAGCGGTCGCCTCCGAACTCGTGCTCGCAATCCACAATGTGATCTGTGGCTCGGTCACAAACGGAAGGCATGCCCTACGCCATCGCGAGCCACGCGAGCGCCGACAGTGCCACCGTCGTGACAGCCACGGTCGCCGTGCCAGCGGCGTTGGTCTTTGTGGGCGCCGCCACGGCCTCTTTCTTAGCCGGCGCCGTTGTGGGGGGTCTCCGCGGCCGCCGGTGTGGTCGTCGGCGCGGCCTCACCCTCGCTGGCGCCGCTTGTCGCACACGTGTCGGTGACAGCCTTGAGCTTGTTGTGCAGGTTCGTGCCGGCGTCGTCCTCGCAGTCGGGCATGGCGTTCACGACGCTGGTGAACGACTCCACACACTGCTTGTCGTCACAGGGCTTGGACTTGTAGAAGTTCTGCAAGTTGCTCGGCTCCGAGATGTTGCAGACCACAGCCAGCGGCGCGAGGCCCTTGTTGATGAGCTCCATGACAGCTTCCTGCTCCGCACTCGGCGTGCACACGGCGGCGTAGCTGGCAGGGAGCACGAGGGCGCAGACGGCAACACAGGCGAGTTGGAACTTCATCGGTGGAGAAGAAGGGGAGAGTGCCAGTGGCTGGAGTAGTCCGAGTGCGGAGTTCGTAGGAGGTTTGGAAATGATCATTACAACTCGAGTGCTCGATCGGGACTACAACCTCTCTGATCGTGGCGTCTGGGAGCACCGAAGGAGACCCGAAGGCTGGCGTTTCGTCGTGGGAAGGAAGCAAATGAGGAATCACTCGTGTAGCCACCGTAGCTGTAGCATTGCCGGCTTCCCCGCGCCATTGACTGGTGTATGTGGGGGTTCAGCCGAGGAGTGGGGGACAAGATAGGAATATTTATCGCCACACTGAGTCCACTCTGGATACGTTTGATCGATTTCTCTGTTGAAGGTACCGCATGTGTACCTATGATGGGTGTAGCAACTGGATGGAGCGACTTCCCCGGATCCCTTGCCAATCAACCCACGGTCGCTACGTGGATCGCATCGAATCCAGCGTAAAACAGCACACGGACCCACGAAGTCCCAAAGGGACGGGACGAGATCCTGTCTGTGAAGGGAGGGGGCCACATGCGCACAGCCACACGCGAAGGAAGCCAAATACCTATCTCGTGACATTTACTCATGCAATGTATGCACGCATACGGAATCTCTCACAGCACCGCAAGCCCCGCAAGCGTCGACGTGACCACCACGACCACGGCAGCCGTCGCCTGCAACGGAGTGGCTGCCGAAGTGGTCGGTGCCGGTGTCTTGGGCGCGGTTGTGGCGTTTGCGTTGCTGTTGGCGTTCGCAGGTGGCGCCGTCGTCGTAGTGCTGTTCGTCGGCGTGGCGCCCGCGCCGGGCGTCGTGGTCACAGGCATGTTTGTCACGGGCATGGGCGGCGGCCCACCAGGGGTACGCTTGCACACGGCGAGCAGCGTATCGAACGGCTGCCGCAGCGGAAATCCTTGCACCGTGCAGTCGCTGAGCTCGCTGGCAAACTTTTCAAAGTACTCGAGACACGGCTTGTCGTCGCACGGGTTGAGCGTCGCGAGCACCGCGGCGTCGATCGTCGCCGCGCCCTTGGCCTTGAGCACCGCCTCGCACGCGTCCATCGCGGTCTTGTCGCGTCCCAACTTGGTGTACACGTCGAGATCCGCCGCGGAACACTCGGCCGCACGCACGCTCGACGGCGCGAGCAGCAGTGCCGTGGCGGCGAGGACGAGAGCGGAGAAAGTCTTCATAGCGATCGAGAAGGGAGGACAGGAGACGCCCTGCAGGGATGGAGGGAGGAAAGGAGAATGAGCGGGATGGGGAAAGTGCTGTTTGCCCGGCGAGCTCGTCACGCAGCAAGCACGATCAACATTCCGCGGCCACCCGATGGGCTCAGAAGGCCAGTGCGAACCCAATTGCGCTTCCGCCTCTTCCAGATCAGAACGAGAAAAGGGTTCTACAATCGACTACATGCATATTTCAAGGTACATGTTGAAGAATATTTGAGGGAGAAGAATACAATGTATCACCTGGTTTTGATAAGTTACTCCAACTGGCGCAGCTTGAAGCTGTCTGACCATCGCCTAACCGATCCCACTGAACACACGCTGGTCAACTGACTCCCGTACACGCTGCGGTGCGTCGCGGGCGTTATCCTTAGTTGAGCGAGTAGCATGGAGGAGTACCACCAGTACTATCACCGGCACGCATAGACCCTCATAGCTCCGTGACGGAGTCTGTCCAGGTGTTGGCTGCGCAACAGTCGCTTCGTGTTGAGCACTGGCCGCACAGGTCTCACTTATGACTCATAAGTGAGACCTTCGCGACCAGTTCTCAGGCCTCAGGGACTCCCATGTGAAGCAGCTCAGCTCGAACGACCCTGTGTCACTACAAACCCGTGGAGTGAAGAGCGGATCCTCCGGACGCCGATTACAGTGGTGCCGTACGATACAACAACACAGCTGGAGGTTCCAACAAAGGCGAACACTTACACAACAAGGTGGCATTCCGATTGCATGGACAGGTACCGGTATGGTAGTCAGGCGCTTGTGAAGGCTTTACACCTTTTTTTGAAAGTTATGCTGTGTTATGATGCAGGTTGAAGCTGTTTGTTTGGTATCTCTGGCTTGCGTCGACGCTCACAGCACCCCCCACAGCTCCACGAGCGCCACGACTCCAGTGGTCACCGTGACGCACTTCATTTCGGCCGTGTCGGACGCTACGGGCTTCGTCGCCACGGGGCTCGCTGTCGGAATGGGTCGCGTTGTGGGGACAGCGCTGTCGCGGTTCGCGTCGTTCACGGTCTCGCCTGCCGTCTTGTTGGATACGCTTACAGGCACTGGGAGCCTGGGCGATGTGGTGGGCACGATAATCCCCCCCCCCCCCCCCCTA
>JAMFLL010000081.1:0-74266 GCA_027475725.1 Pythium rhizo-oryzae
CCGCGGCGGCAACGGCATGGTGCGCAACGAAGGCGCGAGCATGATCAGCGGCTCCAAGTGGCCGCAGCTCAGCGCGCTCTGGGGCGCCGGCCTCTCGTTCAGCAAGTGCCACGCCGAGCGCCGCGTGCTCATCGACTCGCACACGCTCTGGATGTTTGACGGCGAGGAGTTTCTGCGCTCGTCGCACCTGTGGACCCACGGGTACGACCTGTACTCGCCCAGCCCGCTCGGCTCGGTCGTGTACCACAACTACTCCAAGGTCCCGGCGCGGTACGTTTGCGAATGGACCGCGAGTGCTTCCGGAGGATGGTAGGGACTAACCTTGCGTTCGATGTGTGCTGCAGCTTTGAGCACGTCAAGGTGGACCAGGCCAAGAAGGCGCTCGAGACCGAGTACGCGCGCAACCGGTTCAAGCTGATCACGGGCCAGGACTTTGTGGGCCAGGTGGACGCGCGCGAGATGGCCAAGTTCGGCTTCGGCAACGTGCGCAGCTTCGACGACTACCTCGCGTTCTCGGGCGTGACTTTCAAGGAAGGCGAGAAGGACAAGGACACGTGCTACCAGCTCCACTGGGTGCCCTACAGCAACGCCACCGACGTGGAGCAGATCGTGGGCGGCGGCTGGACGTTCGCGGGCAACGCGGCGCCCACGGCGAACAAGCCGGAGGTCCGGACCCAGCCCGACCCGAACGGCGCGCCCGAGCCCATCGAGCCGCAGGGCGCCGACCACCACGCCAAGGCCGGCGCCGGCGCCGAGGGCGACCCGGCCGCTGCGGCGCTGCCCGCGGACGCCAAGGCGGCCGAGCCCATCGGTGCCGCGGGCGTGCCCACGCCACCCGCGGCTGCGAACGACAACCTCGGCGGCCTCATGTTCTACTTCATGATCTTTGGCGGCTGCGTGTACGTCGTGATGGCAAACGAGGGCGTCAACTGGCGGCTCGGGAACCTCCTGCACTCGGACCGGCGCCACGACACGCGCGCGTAGACGATGTCCCCGCACCTACGAGACGCCTCGCCGGCGAAGCAGACGAGCGAGGACGATCTCTCCCCAACCTGACCTGATAGACTCGACCGACAAGTGTGATGTGTGTGTTTCCATGATCTGAACAAACAAACTCGCTGGAAATCTTGCGTTTTTTTAACGGACCTGCTTGAGCAGCGCGTCGAGCGCGCGCGTAGCCGAGGGGCTGAGCCCGTCCTCGGCGACGTTCTCGTGGAGCACCTCGAGCAGCTGCACGGCGTCGGTGTTGTTACGGCAGCTCTCAGTGTTGGCCGCGTGGCCCGTGATCGTGCTCTCGAGCGCGAGCAGCGCGTTGGTCTGGAGCGTCTCGTCGTCCGCGAACACGTGCTGGAAGAGCATGCCGATGCCGCCGGCCTCGGCAACCATGGACTGGCTCTCGTGGTTGCCGTGGACGCCGTGGTGGATCGCCCAGGCCGCCGACGCGCACACGTCGTCCGTGTACGCCGGCGACACGAGCAGGATGAGGTCCGGGAGCGCACCGGACTCACGGAGCGCGTCTTGCGCGGCCGCGTCGTGGTCGGAGAGCACGTTGCCCAGCGCAAACGCCACGGCGCTGCGCATCGAGTCGGCTATGGTGATCACAGACAGCGTCAGCACACTCAACTCGCCGCAGGATTGGTCGGTACTCGATACGCTGTACTAGTACGTACAGTAGTCGCTCGAGAGAAGCCCACAGAGCGCCATGATGTGGTCGATCTCGCAGAGCTGCTGGCGGCCGCGCCTCGTGCCAGCGATCGTGCCGATGGTCGTCACGGCCGCGCGCTGGATCGCTTCGTGCGGGCTCGTGAGCACGCCAAAGAGAGGTTCGACGACCTCAGTCGACGCCATCGCGAGCTGCGACGTCGGCTCGAGCGCGAGGTTGCCCAGCGTCAGGCACGCCGCAGCCTGGAGGCGCGGGTCGGCGTGGCGCAGATACGTCGCGATCGTGGCTGTCATCATCAAACGCGATTTAACAAGAGACCGCAACTTGTGGACGAGGATCCCTTACTACGAGACATACCGGGCGCGTTCAGGCGCAGCAGCTCCTGCGCGAGCAGCGGTTCGGCCGAGAGCTTGATGAGCGACAGGTACGTGGGCACGTGGAAGTCGGCGAGCCGCGCGTCCTCGAGCAGCGTGAGCAGCGACTCGAGCACGTTGCTCTGGATCACGTCCAGCGCCTGCGCCTCGCGCGCGTCCGTCGAGCTGCCGGGCTTGATCGCCACGCGCTGGATCGCGGCCACCACCGGCTCGCGTGCACCCTTCACGTCCACGCTGCGCAGCTGCTCCGCAACCTCCCAGATCGACGGCGCGTCCTTGTCGTCGTCGTGACTCGTTCCCGTCGGCGCCGACGAGAGATGGCGGCGCGCCGCGCGGTGGAAGTCGAAGGGCGCGCTGCCCTGCGCCCAGAGGCCACTGGCAGCCACGCGCTGCGACTGCTGAGATCTCAGCGCAGCGGCCTGGGCGCCCGCGAACTGACGCACCGCCGCGCGCGCCGAGCGTCTCCACACGTTGATGGCCATGGTCTCTACTTGGCGGATCTGTTGATACAGGCTGGCTTTAGGAGCCCCACTAAGTTCGGTTTACTTGTTAAATTCGCACTACTAAGTGCGTTTTCATTGGCCAGGTTGCCCCCATTTTCGAACGACAGGAGAGGGCACCAACCGCGTCACCATGGGCAAGAATCGGCACTCGAAGGACCGGCTCTTCGTCACACAGACCGAGCACAAGTACCTCTACGGCGGCAAGAAGGCCGAGATCAAGCGCGCCTACCGCCGTGCGTTCGAACGCGTCCCCCGCGGGCCGCTGCGGCCGCGAATTCGCCCCGCAAAACCGGACTAACCCTGCCGCTCTTGGTGGTCGGATGTGTGCGTAGGCCTGCCGTACGACTGCTGCGCGATCACGCTCACGCCGTTCAAGGTACGCTAGTGACTTACTGTCTGTCTGCGCAGGACTATAAGGCGTTTCGCTACTAACTTTGGCTGTGTAGAACCCCGTGGCGACGCGCGAGGGCCACGTCTTTGACCTCGAGGCCATCGTGCCGTTCGTGAAGGAGCACCACATCGTACGTACGCCTCTCGCGATGCGTTGCCTACACTGGGAGGTCTTACTCACGCTACGCTCGTTTGTGTGTGGTTAGAACCCCGTGACGGGCAAGCCGCTGGCGCTCAAGGAGCTTGTGCAGCTCAAGTTTAGCAAGAACTCGGACGGCGCGTACTTTTGCCCCGTGACCTACAAGGTGTTTACGGACAACACCAAGATCGCGGCGGTGGCGACCACGGGCAACGTGTTTGCGTACGACGCGATCGACGAGCTCAACATCAAGCCCAAGAACTGGACCGACCTGCTCACGGGCGAGCCGTTCAAGCGCCGCGACATCATCGTGCTCCAGGACCCGCAGGACCTCTCGAGCCGCGAGATCGAGAACTTTGAGCACCTGCGGCTCGCCAAGGACAAGGACGATGCGTCCACCGCCGGCGGCAGCGACGCCGCCAAGCACATTCGCACGAATGCGGCCACGGACCGCATCCTGAAAGAGCTCGAGGCCAAGAAGGCGCAGCAGCGCGCCGTGGCCGAGAAGATCCAGCGCGGCGACATCGAAGGCGTGAGCGAGCGCGAGAAGATCATTGCGACGCTCACGCACGGCAAGCCCCCCGTGGCGCCCGCAGCGACTTCCAGTGACACGAGTGACAAGGGTAAGACGACTGGCGGCCTCACGTTCTCGAGTTTCACGAGCGGGCAGGTGGCCCAGTCGTTCACATCGAGTGCGATGGTGCCCGTGACGCAGCATGGTGCGATGGCGGCGACGCAGACCGAGGTGCTAGAAGAGCGGTGGCGCGTCGTGCGCAAGATGAAGAAGAAAGGTCTCGTGCGGCTCGAGACCACGCTGGGCGACATCCACGTCGAAGTGGACTGCGACTTTGTGCCGCAGACGGCTGACAACTTTATGAGTCTGTGCGCGACCAAGTACTACGACGGCGTGCTCTTCCACCGCGTGATCAAGGGATTCATGATGCAGGGCGGCGACCCGACGGGCACTGGCCGCGGCGGCCAGTCGATCTGGGGCAAGCCGTTCCGCGACGAGATCGACTCGCGCTTGAGCCACGACGCGCGCGGCGTGCTCAGCATGGCCAACGCCGGCCCCGGGACGAACAAGTCGCAGTTTTTCATTACGTTCAAGGCGACGCCGCACCTCGACAAGAAGCACGCCGTGTTCGGTCGCGTGCTGCGGGGCATGGACGTGCTCGATGCGTTCGAGCAGCTCGACACGGCGGCCGATGACCGACCGCGACGAGACGTCAAGATCGTCCACGCGCACGTGCTAGCCAACCCCTTCCAGGATTACGAGGACGCCATCGCACAGGGCACAGATGTGTTTACTGTTGAAAAGGCGAAGAAGATGGAAGCCGAGCGCGTGAAGGGCACAGTGGTCAAGGTTGGCGACAAGTGGGTCGCGTACGATGTGGAGGGAGTGGATCTGTCCAAGTTTCAACAGCAAACGCGTGGTGCCGACGAAGGCGTTGGCAAGTATCTTAAGACAAGTAGCAGCTCCACGGCTACGGGGAAGAAGCGGTCTCAACCGGAGCCTGAGGCGACGGAGACCAGTGCCACCGAGAAACCGGCTGCTCCTGTGGTCCCGGTGGCGATTGAAAGCAAAAAGAGCAAACAGGTGAAGCGATCAGCAGGCGGATTCGGGGATTTCTCGGGATGGTGATCGTCTCAACTCATGCATCCTCATCGAAAACAAGGAGCCCAACACAGGTGCGGCTCACAGCGTGGCTGATAATACAGACTTCGCGGGGCGGACACTTACCGCAATTGTAGCCAGGGCGATACATATTTATCGCGCGTTATCCGTGTGTATTTTTGTAGGCATATCAGCGCCTAACAACGCCGCCAGCGCAGCACTCGGACAAACTGCAACAGGTTCCCTCATCGCAAAGACTATCGCGCATCGCGCGTGAACCATGGAGAAGTACGCTATTGAAAAGGTCATCGGCGAAGGCACGTACGGCGTTGTCTACCGCGCGACGGAGAAGGTGTGTAGATCACCCGCCCATGTATATCACTTTCCGCAAACCGACGACGTGCGTGGCAGGGAACCAACGACCAAGTCGCAATCAAGAAGTTCAAGACCGTTCAGGGTACATAAGACAGCAACGATCGCAAACCATCAGCGCTAGTCACACACTCACGCTGTTCGATCTGTGGCTCATAGATGAGCAGCTCTCGAAGCGCGAGATCCAGGCGTGTTCGATGCTCAGCCACGCGTACATCGTGTCGTACCGCCACAACTTTCGCCACGACGGGCTGCTCCACCTTGTGTTCGACCACGTACCTGATAGTATGCACAAGGTACACGAGGCCTAGCGCGCAAATAGCTATGTTAGAGGCAGGTATCCATTAACTGGATGCGTTTCTGTTCAGCTGCTCGCCCGTAATCGCCGTGGCATCAAACCTGTGCAGGCTCAGCGGCTGATCTACCAGCTCTGCCAGGCGCTCCAGTACTGCCACGCAAGCCGTGTCATCCACAGAGGTAGTGTCACTGGATGCAACCCGACGAAGGTATGGCGGAGTGAATGGCTTATCTCCGTACATATTTGTGGATCTCGTAGACGTGAAGCCGGATAACATCCTCATCGATGACAACGGCGACATTCGGCTCTGCGACTTTGGCGTCGCGCGCACGATCCAGTTCGAAGGGGACCCGCTGAGCGACTATGTGGCCACACGCTGGTACCGCCCGCCCGAGCAGGAGCTCCGGTACGCGCATACGGATGCCTATACTTTGCACTCACCTGGAAGTGTCGTGACTAACTACGTGCGTGTGTTCGAGCGTAGAATGGATCGGTACTCGTTTGACGCCGATATGTGGAGTGTGGGCTGCGTGCTCATGGAACTACTCACGGGGCGGCCGCTTTTTCCGGGAAGCACCCAAATCGACCAACTGTACGTCCAACATCCAAGAAGCCCGAGTGCGCAAAAGGCCTTCGATGTAGTTCCGTCCCTGACTCTGTGTGTGGTGGTTTCAGGAATCTCATCCAGGAGTATCTCGGGCCACTACCGCCGACGCTGGCCGCTCGGCTCCCGCGCGGCGTGGCTGTGGTCAAGAGCGCGACTAAATCCTTTGAGCAGCTGCTGGGCGACCGTGACTTGCCGGACGGCACCATCGATTTTCTCTACCAGACGATCCACTTGGACCCGCGGCAGCGGCTCTCGGCCGCCGCGAGTCTCAAGCACGCTTTCCTCAAGCCGCTCCATGAGGCCGACCAGCGAGCGCGCAAACACCGCCAACAGGAGGAGAAGCAGCGCCGATATGGCTCCACAGATAGTGAGGACGGCATTGAAGAAGACCTGCCTGGTGGCCCTCGCCCCGCCGCGGAGGCCAAGTCACCAGCCAGAGCAGCGACGCCAAACCACAAGCGATCCGTCGGCTTCAAGGGCGACGTGGACGACGACGAGTCGCCCTCGTCGTCCAAGCCCACGTGCAAGAGCCCACGACGTGGCACTCCAGCGCGCAGCGAGAGCAAAGCCCACGGTACCAAGCACAGTCGCTTCGAGACGAACCCGGCCGACAACTGTGACAGCGACGACATCCAGGAGATCATCGAGATGGACGAGCTGAGCCTTTGCGCGGTGGAGCCCAAGCGCCCGAGCGGAGGAGCGCGGTCCCCCGGCAGGCAGCAGCAGAACAAGCAGCAGATGCAGACGCGTGCGGCGTCGCCCTGTAAGCCCAAGGCCAGCGGTGGCACGCGCCGCGTCGACATCCCCGCCAGCAGCGACCACCACGAGTGCTACGAGGACGACTTTGAGAGCTGAGCATACGAACCACGAATATACACACGTCACACATCACAGTCACCCATGGGGTATTATTTTCCAAATCGTCACTTCCAAGGAACGAAGAGCTCCTAAAAAGGGCCAAACCAATATTACGAGGTATTCGAGATGAGCGGCGGGTTCGCAGCGATCCTCGCGCGGCTGCGCGCGCCGCAGCTGCGTCTCCACTGCGACGAGGCGCTCAAGGGCGAGCTCACGCAGGTGCAGCACCAGGTGGAGGACGTGCGCGCGGCCATGCAGCGCCTCCGCGAGGTCGCCAAGGCCGCGCGCGCGCTGGGCACAGACGACGCCGCGACCGCCGCGGGCGCCGCGCTACTCACGGACACCGAGCACGCGGAGCGCGCGCTGGGCCGCGCGGTCGCGGCGTTCGGCTCACCCGGCTCCGCGTGTTCTTATTCGTCTGCGTCGCGCTCGTCGTTTGTGTGTTGCAAGTGCGGAGGCGTCGGGAACGAGGAGAAGAACCACGTGGCCGCGGCGCCGGAGGAGCCGCTGCTGGCGGAGCCGGACACCGCGGCGCTGTCCCCACCGAGAAGGCCGAAGCCGGCTCCAAAGCCGCCGACGAAGCGGAGGAAGCCGCCGTCGAAAGCGCCGGCGCAGCCGCCCGCACTACGACAGAAATTGGTGGTGCCACGGCGGAGTAGCCCGGCGCCAGAGGAGGTAGAAGAGCAGCGGACAGAACAAGAAGACGGGATACAAGGAAACGGGGAAGGTGAAGAAGCGGAAGAAGAGGAGGAAGAGGAAGAGGAAGAGGAGGAGGAGGTGAAGGAGGAGACAACGATCTCGCCACCGAAAGCGGATCCGCTGCCGACCACACCGAAGAAAGAGAAAGCGAGGCCCAGGAAAGGAAGACGCACCACGAAGCGTGCGTCCAGAGCAGACGAGAAGCGAAAGGAGCAAGCCGAAGAAGACGACGACAATGTCGTGATCGTGGAAGATGAGAGTGATTCGAGCGGGGAAGAAGACGGCGTGGACGGAGACGACGCGCGTGCGCGCCTGCAGCTCCATTTGGACGCGTGCTGGCCGCTGGCAACCCGTCTGGGCGCTCTGGAGATGCCGCAGCGGCGCCGCGCCGACTACGCAGACCTCGTACGGCGCGTGAGGTTGCTCTTCCGCTCCCTGCATGCGTGTGCGGTGGAAGACGTCGTGAGCCGGAGCATGCGCAGCGTGGTGGTCAAGGTCCGCGACTCGCTGGCAGTCGCTGTGAGCTTGTTGATTCTCCACGACGTGACCGACGCGAACGCGGCCATCATCCTCGCGCTCGTCAAGGCCGTCGACGCCGCCTCCCAGAAGCACTTCACGCTCGAGAACCAGCTCGCGCCGTACGTATATCCGCCATCGGGGACTCGTTGCAGCCTATGGTATGGGATCATCTAACCGAGAGTTCATGTTGTGAGGCGTGCAGGTTCCGCAACTCGCTGGCCGACTTGGAGGTGGCGCTGCTCACGCGCAGCTACACAAAAACCGCGACGACGCCAACTAAAAAGGAGTCCAAACCGGCTCGCAAGAAGCCGCGCACTGCGCGGTGAGAGCTGATCCTGACCGCCATCGTGACCAATACAACCGGATTTGCTGTTTTTGTGGATCATTTTCTATCTATAGAAGGACAATATCATCTGATGTGTGATTGCCAATACTACCAGGGATCGATTGCTTTGTCGGCTTCACCATGACCGCACATGTCGCTTTCCTGGTGCACAAAACATGAACAAAGTAGAATACGCTGAAGGCCGTTTTCGACAATGCGCTCTCCCGCGCATTCTACTTTGCTCTTGCTTTGTGCGCCGTGGTCACATACACCATCATAGACACAAAGGTTGGGCTACGCCAGGCCAGTTCTCTCGACAAAGAACTGTCTTCAGGACGTCAATAATCACCGTGGTCCGCAGAACCGCTGGTGCACGGGAGGTCGACCACGATGCACGTTGGCGGATCCGAGCACAGAAGCCGAACACCACATGCGGTGTGGCCGGAAAGTGGATCAAGTGAGATGTATGTGTGGGTGGCAACCTGCGACGATACACACTCGGGTGACTGACTGCCGCACGCGCGCCACCATGGAGCCGATGGAGGCGGGCCGGGAAGATGCGGCGTTCTCCCGTTCTCTCCCTCTCGAGCGCTCTGTCATTCGTGAGAGACAATGACGGCCCTGGCGTGGTAATTTTATTCTGTTGTCCTCCAATTTTCATCATACGAAGCCTTGTATGCACTCCCATCGCCCTTTGGGTGGCGGTGGCGCTGCGTTTGCGTCGAACGGCAAAGACTGAGCCACCAGGCCCTCCGCGCGCACACGTCACAGATGTATCCATCCCCGCAACCCGATTTGTAACCATATTTGACCTGTATTTGTAACATGTCACAAACCACTTTCAAGTGGGAGGAGCTCCAAAGTTCTCTCCATTCTCGCATCCGCCATGGAGCCCTCTGCCCTCGCGAGCCTGCTGCCGCGCGCCTTCGCCTCGCTGGCGCCGCCGACTGCCATCTCCGATGCGGCGCCGTCGCCGTCGCCCGCGGACGGCAGCGCCGCGCTGCTCCGCGGCATGGACGCGTCGCTCGTGGCGCGCGCGGCCGGCGCCGCGCTCGCCGCCGAGGCCTCTGAGCTGCTCGCGCAGCTGCGCGACGCGGCGCGTTCGCTCGAGCGCGTGCGCGCGATGGCGGCGGCGGTCGCGACTGTCGAGACGCTGCGCGGTGAGTCGCTTCGTGTGGAGCAGAGCGGTCGTGAGGAGGCGTTGGAGCGCGTGGAGACGGCGGCGGTGGCGCTGGACGCGCTCGTGGCGCTGCTGGTCGGTGGCGAACGTGGCGTCGAAGGAAGCGGCGACGGCGTAAGAGAGGTGACGGCGGTGGCAGAGGAAGTGGCCATGGCGGTGGAGAATGACGCGTCCGTCGGCGACGAAAGTGCCACCGAAGACGACGAGAGCGGGTACGAAGATGCGGAGCCGCTCGGTCGTCTGGAGGACGCGGAAGAAGAAACTAAAGACGACGCACGAGTCGATGCGGCTACGTCGCATGAGCCAGTAAGCCCGCGTGGCGGTGGCTGGGACGCTGGGGTGGCGGAGATCCGTTCAGCGGAGACCGACAGTGTCGTCTCGTTGATCCCGCAGGACGAAACGACCAGTCTGGAAAGCAAAGACCTCCTCAGAGAGAAGGGGGCAATGAGAAGCCCATCGCAGCCACGCGCTGTCGATGGGGAGCGTGCCGAGTTTTCCACTGGAACTCTTGATGAGAGCACGGCGCCTGAGAGCAACGAGAGGGATCTCTCGGGGATTGCTAGTAGCGCGGCCGAACAGAGTTCGTTCACTATCACGGAGCCACACGTACCTCCGACCGAGAGTCTGGGTCGGCAGGGAAAGGAAAAGTGTGCTGATTCCACGGAACGCACAGAAACGCAAAGGAACGAAAGAGAGTTCTCGTGTCCTGCGACGACGGAGCAGGGTTCGCTCGCGTCGGTCCTTCGGTTGACTGAGAGAACGAGTCATGAGAATGAGACGTCTGTGCGTCAGACGAACCCACCGCGCGGGGCAATAGGTGTCTCTGCCGAACCAACGATGGCCACCACGCTCACCACATCTTCTTGTGCTTCTTCGTCTGTGGCAGATATTCGCCCTGCAGCTTCGTCTGCCCCAACTTCCGCTTCAACAGCTACTAATGCGGCGCCTGGCAACCGCCCTGGCACTGTGGACAAAGGTCCCTTCCACAAACCCACCGCGCGCGAGTTCGCCGCCGCTTGTCTGGCGCGTTGCCGGCTCATTTTCGACGACGAAGAGCTGCGGTCCGACATCCGGCAGCTCGATCTACTCGCGTCCGACGTCGCGCAGCTCGTGCGCATCGTGGAAAAGCTCCATGGTGCGTGTGTCTCGGCGGGCCGAACGCCGCTCCAAGGACCCCTGATCAGCGCGACCACCGAGGCGACGACCCGCATTGGCGGGCTGGCCATGCTGTACACGCCGTGCTCGATCGCCGTCGTGCGCATGATCATCCGTGTCCGCGAGCCGCTGCGCACAGCGACCCACCCGGCGCTCCAGGACATCTTCAAGAAGTACGTGCGTGTCACTTGCACGCTGCTAGCTCGTTTGGTTTGCTGACCTCATGCTGCTGATACTCTTCCAGTCCGTACAACCAGTCGCTGCCCATGTTCCTGATCTCCAACCTCATACCCAAGGTACCTACCGCCAAACCCCTCGGCATCGACCTGGCCTGGTCGCTGCTCACGGCGCTCGCGTTCGGCCACCAGCAAGACTACTTTGGACGCGCCCTGGGCGGCTTCATTGCCGTGTTTAAGCGTGAGCTTTCCCACGAGGCCATCCAGCGCGACCTCACCAGCGCCGGCGAATCCCGACTCCCGCTCGTGTACCTGGCGGTCGACATTGTCGTCCACGTGACCGTCGAGTTTGCGCGGCCGACACGCGTGGTCCAGCTCTTCAACGCGCTGGCCGAGCTCAACGCGCAGTACCAGGGATGCAGCGAGTTCCTCACGAGGTAAGGGAAGCTGTGGCGCTGGATGAACGCGAGAGTCCTTACGCCTGACTGTGGGTGTGTGATCGTGTGCGTTGCAGCCACACGAAGACGCTGCTGGAGGCCATGGGCCACACCACGAAGCGCACCCAGCCGCTTGACGTGTTTCATTTTGAAGGTCGACTTGAGGTGATCCAGCGAGGGCTCGGCTGGTTCCACCACAAGCGCAACCAGAACCAGTACTTCGAGGGCAAGAAGAAGCTCACCAAGAAGCGCAAGCGCGTGGAGGTCCTCGTGGATCCGGCTCATTAGATGGTCGCCACACAGTAAGATCCAGAGGACGGACGTCGACGGCGCGGTGACGACGCTGGTGAAACTACGCCAAGGAAACTACACTCAAGTGTACTATCGATGGATAATTGAACGGTACGCTACGGTCCGGCAGTGCCGGTAAGTCCCACCCTCTGCGCCTCACTACTGGAAACTTGGGTGATTCGACTTGAGTGACCCATGTCGGTTCTCGAGCCACGCGACGATGCGTCGCGGGAGTGGCTCGAGTGTGTGCTCGCGTTTACACTTGGGAAAGTCGCAGTCCAGCATCGTCTGGAAGCGAAGGCACACCTCCCTGCCCGACCGGACCGGAACCAATGAGTGCAGACAAACGGGTAGCACTGGCTGTGGCGCGAGCCGTCTACCTGATAGGCGGGGATGATACTCCAGTGACGAGCTCCGACAGTGTTCCACCAGCTGGTCACGACGTTCAACCTGGGCAGCCAGTGCTGGAGGGGGAGAGCCGATCCGACGCGCATCGTCGTTTGCATTCGTCACGCGGTGGTTGTTCGACGGTGCCGCAGCGGGTTCACTGTTGTTAGCTTCGACCGCGATGGTATCTTCTTGGCCATGGACACGCTGTAACATTGGCGAAAGGCTCTCCTCGGCAGGTGCGAGGTCAGCAGACACTTCCTGTCGTAGTGGGCTCGCGTCGTCACTCTCTGTGTCCTCTTCTGCATCTCCACGACTGTCCACACAAGCAACCAACGCCTGGAGACGCTCCGTCAACAATCTTATGAGTGCGCTAAGCTCGTCTAGTGTAGAGTCCGGTGCCATCCAGTTCCGGTCACCTGGCATGATGTGAATAAGCGTCTCGTGGACTGCGGTCGCACGCTCCAGAATGTCGTTTGATGACGCCACGTCGTCTCGTACGACGCTGACTGCGTGTGTGAGCTCGTCATTTGCGGCGGCCGCTACAATCGCTGCGTCCACACGCACCAGCAGCGCCGCACTGCCGACGGCGCGCGCACGATCTTGCATTTCCGGAATGACGGATGACAGTGATCGTCTTTTCTGATCCGATTGGCTGAGAATACGAGAAATTTCGTTCCGACATTGTGTGACGGTTGATCCACCTTCGCCCGGCACTCGTCCCATGCCACACCAAGCGCCCGTTGAAGCGCTTTCGGCCCGCCGACCTCGGCTGCCAGTATTGAGTCCGCTTCAACGATGAACCGTGCCGCGCGTGGGTAGCCCAAGTCGTGCGAGCAGTTCATGCTCACGGGCTATTGCGCCAAAGGATGGAGCTGCCCTTACGCGCAAGTGCGTCGGTCGCTGGAGTTCGACATGGCACAACGCAAGCGTGAGCTCGAGGCCTTGGAGGCTTTCATGCAGCGCC
This sequence comes from Pythium rhizo-oryzae, assembly GCA_027475725.1. NCBI lineage: Eukaryota > Oomycota > Peronosporomycetes > Pythiales > Pythiaceae > Pythium > Pythium rhizo-oryzae. Next base: position 12,956 of record JAMFLL010000081.1, read on the forward strand.
ACCGTGACATGCAGGACAAGACCAAGCGCGTGGGAGAGGAGATGCGGGTCAACTACGCGACTGCGAACGCGCTGGATCTCGTGATCGTCATGGACTGCACGAACTCGACGGGTCGGTGGATCGCACAAGCCAAGATGTCAATGCTGAGCATCATTGATAACGTCAAGAAGCACCACGTCGGGGCGACGGTGCGCGTCGGGTTTGTGGCCTACCGCGACTTTTGCGTTGGGGACAAAGGCATCGAGATGCATCCGCTCACCGATGACATCGTCAGTGTGCGGCAGTTTGTGGAAACCCTTGCGACGGAAAATGGCTGGGATATTGCCGAAGACATGGCTGGTGGCCTGGAGGCGGCGTTGCAGATGCCGCTCACTGCGGGGGCCAAGCGATTGATCCTCGTCGCCGATGCACCGTGCCATGGTGGAGAGTTCCACATTCTCCCGTACAAGGAACACGAAACGCTTGACAGTCCCAAGTTCAGTCGCGAGATTGCCGCAAGCCCCGACATCCGGGACCAGACGAGATGGATGGCACGCCAAGGCATCGATGTGACGTTTATTGAGATCGTTCCAGCGCTCACGTCCAAAATGGCTAAGATTCTGGAGCTTGAGTATCAGCGTGAAGCTGGGATTATCAACAGAGGCTATGAGTTCCGCAAGATTTCGTTGGCTGAGCCACATGCTATCGCACGGTTCGCTGACGCCGTGACGACCACCGCGAGCGAGTCACTCTCGCGGAGCAAGCAGCTCAACGTGCTGGATGGTGCGAGCAAAGTGCTGGACGTGTCGAGTGTGAACCACTACGGGCCATCCAGCGATCCACGGGCCACGCTGCCAGCCATCACGGAGAACAGCTCCACTGACGATGCGGTCACCAAGGCACCCATGAAGCCACTCGAGTGGTCGGAGCTTGACAGTGAACCGTTGGTTCCGGCGATCCGCCATACGTACCACTTTCGTCCGGGCGCGGACGTGAATTGGTCGCGTGTGGATCTCAAGCACTCAACTCAGGAGACCTCGATCAAGGTGCTGCCCTCGTGCTTTGCCAGCGGTGCAATGCGCAGGGCGCACGCCATGTACGACGCCAAGCTTAACAAGCGGTTCGTGGCCAAGGTCTACTTTGGCGGCGCGGCGAGCCAGCCCGGAACGCCTTCGTCCCAGCGCGTGTTGGCCAACGACGTCAAGATGCAGATGGTCGCGAAGCGGCTCGCGGTCGAGTTCTCCTGTCAGTCCGAGGCCCAAGACGGCGTCGACTTTATCTTCACGTCGTGGTACGAGGTAAAGGACCCGGTGGCGGCTGGGCTGAGCGCCTCGATGGCGGCGTTCACGGCGGAGCCCTACATCGCCGGCGAGTACAAGAAGTACAACAACAACAACGGCTGGACCTGCGGGGCAGCCAGCTCGGCCTCACTGGCGACCATCGCGCAAGCGTTCAGCCACTTCACGTGGCAGCGTACGTTCGGCCAACTCCTGGTCGTGGATCTGCAGGGTGTGGGCGGCATCTTCACAGACCCGCAGATCCACTCGATGGACAAGCGCGCGTTCGGACGCGGCAACCTGTCGGAGGTCGGAATGGTCGCGTTTTTCTCCACGCACGAGTGCAACGACGTGTGCGAGGCACTGCGGCTCGAGCCCTGCCTGGTCCACGTTGATACGCGGCGTAAGAGCCCACGCAAGGCGCGCGGCGTCAAGCGCAAGGCGACAGCGCTCGAGGAGCAGACCATGACCTGCAGCTGCGCGCTGTGCGGCGAGATCCTGGCGATGCCGCGAGGCCAGTTTGTCGAGGCGCACGCGAGGAAGCGCGAAGTGTACTGCGGCGACTGCACGACCAAGATGAGCGACCGCACGGCCGCAGCGTGCGCTATCTGCGCGGCCGACACGGGCTTTTCGGCGTACTGGTACGACATGAAGGGCATGAAGCCGCCGACCACGTGCAAGAAATGCAAGGCCGTCGCGGCCATGAAAACCTACACGCGTTCGGACGCGATCACGGAGCTGTAGGCGTGAAAAGGGCGAGCGCGTCAACTGCGATTGCTACCAGGTGTTGGTTTTGATTCGGGTGTGCTTCTTTTCTGATTGCCCCGGCTTCTTCTTTCGTGAGTGCGCGATGTCGGGCTGAGATAACGGAGACCGGTGAAAGCGGAGACTGTAAATACATAAACATGTAGTTTCTTCTGTGATTGTTATTATCGGACGCGTAAACCAACCCGTATCACTGATCCGCAACTAACTTGTCTTGCCCACCCGGTCGATATCACGTCCACGAACATTTGTGGATGCCGATGTGACATCACGACGACTCAAGCCCACAGCAACACTACCACATTCGTGGCCACATCCAGCCCGACAGGCCAGTGTCATCATCCACGACTGGACCCTTCGTCGACAAGCTGTGCATTGTCCACGTACCTAACGTTTCATCGTCGCGGCGACGGCCTTGCACTTCTTGCACGTGGTCGGCGCGGCCATGCCCTTCATCGTGTACCAAAACGTCGCGACCTCCATGGTCTCCTCACACACACCGCAGATGCGCGACTCGCGGTGCGCCACTTTCGCCGCGCATTCGTCACAATGCACTTCGCGTCCTTTCGCGTACGCGCGCACAAACGCGCTGCGCGCGACGCCAAGGATCTCGCCGCACAGCCCGCAGCTGCATGTCATCGTCCTGTCCTCATGACTCGCGGACGTATCCACCCACACGCCGTCTTCAACGCTTCGTGCTCCCGGTTCTCCACCTCCGCGCCCAGCACCTGCAGCACGCGCCGACCCTGATCCAGTGCACTCAATCAGCCCCAGCGCGGCGCATAGGTCGCTGCACTCATGCGTACAAAAGAACGCGGCCATACCCGCTTCAGCGCGATTCCCGCGGCCAAACGCGTGCTTGTCGACCGAGTGGATCTGCGGGTCCGTGAAGATGCATCCCACACCTTGCAAGTCGACAACCATCAGTTGGCCGTACGTGCGCTGCCACGTAAAGTGGCTGAACGCCTGGGCCGTGTCGCGGAGCTGCGCCGCGCTGCCGCTCTCGCAGATCCAGCCATTGTTGTTGTTGTACTTCTTGTACTCGCCGGCAATGTAGGGCTCCGCTGTGAACGCCGCCATCGAGGCGCTCAGCCCGTACGCAGTCGGGTCCTGGATCTCGTACCACGACGTGAAGATAAAGTCGACGCCGTCGGGCACTGCGGGTACGAGCGAAAACTCGACCGCCAGGCGCTTGGCCACGACCTGCGTCTTGACGTCGTCCTCGAGACTCCAGCCCGTCAACGCGGCGCCCCGCGCCACGTCCGCGGCCGCACGACCATAATACACCTTGGCCACAAAGCGCTTGCCCATCGACGCGTCGTACATCGCGTGGGCCGACCGCATCGCGCCGCGCGCAAAGCACGCCGGCAGCAGCTTGATCGTCGTGGTTTGCGTCGAGTGCTTGAGCTCGATCGACGCCCATTTGATCTCCTGGCCCTGGAGAAAGTGGTACGAGTGGCGCACCGCCGGAATCGCCACCGCGTCGTCCAGCGCCGACCAATCCAGTGGACTCATGGGCGCGATCTCGACAAAGTCGTCGTCCTCACACGCGTCTTCCAAGATACCCGTCAGCGTAGTTGTCTTGCGACCGCTTGGTCCATAGTGCACGTAGCTCGACACGCCGAGTACCTTGTCCGCGCTCGCCACGACGCTGCGCATCTTGCTCGCCGACAGCGACGAGCTCGCAGACGATGCCACGACGGAGCCAAACCGCACCGCGTCGCCGCTTTGCGATAGCGAGATTTTACAGAACTCGCACTCCAGTCCGTCCGCCGCCACCGCCTTCTGATACTCTTGCTCAAGAATCGCGGCCATCTTGGCTGTCGCGTCGGGCACAATCTCGATAAACGTTAAGTCGATGCCACGACGCGCGAGCGTGCGCATCTGCGCGCGGATGTCCGGTCCAGCCGCTGCCTGGACGACACTGGACGGATAGTCGGTCATATCGTGGAAGTCCGAGCCGTGACATGGCGCGTCCGCGACGAGGATCACGCGCTTGGCGGCCGCCGTGAAACTCATCTTGAGCGCCTCGGCGAGACCGCCGGGGATGTCCTCGGGAGCGTCGCCTCCGCCGAGCGCACGCAAACGTCCAATGAATGCGCGCACACTCGCAACGTCGTCCGTGAGCGCGTGGGACTCAATACGCAACGGGCCGTCGCAGAAGTCTCGGTACGCGACAAAGCCCACGCGCACGGTCGCGTGGCAGTGTGTCGTCTTGACGCTGTCGATGATGCCCAGGACCGAGCTCTTGGCGGCGTCGATCCACGGCTGCATCGACCCGGTGCAGTCCATGACGACAACAAGATCCAGCGCGTTGGCGGCCGCGTACTGGCGCTGCATCTCGGCGTCGACGCGCTGGATATTGGCCTGCATGGCGTCGTGACGCGTGCGGAACAGCTTGGACGACGCGTGCTCGCCGATTGACGTCCGGATTTGGTCAAACACGCCCATAGATGTCGAGCGAACATGGACCAACGGGCACCGCTCTCGACGCAGGCAGTACCCGGTCAGCGAATACATCTCGCATCGGCGGCGAGTCATCGTGTCTTGGGTACGGGTCCAGTTTCCGACTGCGAATCGAGAGGGGGTTTGTCGAGTGGCACACGGTAGGGAGAGAGAGCCCATGCCACGGGACACGATAGTGCGAAGAAAGGTACGGTGATGGATGGGGGCTGACACGCGAGAATACACGCGGCAGTGTCTGCCTGTCGTTCGTACGGGACAGGGGACAATCACGTGTCTCTTGTGATGGCGTGTGGTGGTGTCACGTCGTCGTGGTCTACAACAGTTATTTGATCGGAGCGAGATGGAATTCGACAATGTTTTCGGGCGCCGGCTAGTTCTTCAGATACGGGCGCCGCCGCGGGGCAAGCCCCTCCATGTGGAGCTTGAGGTCTTCGAGTCGCGTCACGTATCCGCTCAGATACTTTTCCAGCGTGGCGTCGCGCGCCCCGACACTCTCCAGTGCCAATAGCAGCTCCTCTGTGACGGGCGCGAGCGTGGGGACATTCTTCCCGCGGTTGAAGACGGAGATCATCTGCTTGAGCAGTCGACCCAAGCGGCGGTTCGTGAGGTTTGTATGATCGGTACTTGGCGGTATCTCGATCTGCTGCAGGACCTGCTGGAGCGTCGAGACGTAATGAACCATGGTCTCCGTGGCCGGTCGGTTCTTGTCGGTTGTGATCGCCAAGCGCGCGGCCAATGCAGCGTCGATCCGATCGTCCCACGACGCCTCCCTTGAATGAATCGTCTCACCTCCCTTGGCCTGACCCTCCGCAGTGCTTGGTTCGCGCCGATCCGCCACAGGGGTCTCGTTGTCGCTCTCCGTCTCGGAGCCTCCGCCCGCCAACTCGGTCTTCACGGTCTCCGCTAAAACGGCATTCTCCGCGTTATCCACAACGCTCGGTTCGACCCCGGGCGCGCGCACTGCGCCACCCAGTCTCTCCAACGCATCGCTGATCGCGCGCTGCAGCTCCGCCGTCTCCTCTAGCAGCTGCGCGCGCGCAGCGGTCGAGCCCGAGGCGGTCGCGTGGCCGGCGTCGAGCCGCGCGGCGGCCTCGCGCACGGCTCGGAGCTGCTCGCCACGCGCGACCAGCTCACGCACCGCGGCGCGGATGCCGTGCAGCTGCTCGTCCAGCTCCTCGTCGCAGTGGCGGCGCAGCAGCGGCGCCTCGAACCGCGCGAGCAGCCGCACGAACGTGTCAGTCGACGCGGCCATCTCGGTTGCTTGGTGGGTTCCACCACAAGGGTTGACTTGAGTTTGAACAAGTGATCCAACGAACGTAACATGATACGAACCCTTCCGTCGGAGTGATGGTGCAAATGTAGCCATCTCCAAGTAGAGAGCTGGGACGGGACGTGGAACCTCCTCTCTCTCTCTCTCTCTCTCGTGGGGAGGACAATCCAACGGGGGCATTTCCAATTCCCCCACCAGCATCTACACCGCGATAACTCAAAGTGAAGACCACAGTACCGTGCATGGCACCCGGGGGAAGACAGAGCGATAGGGCGCCAGACTGGAATGGTCCGCTGTGGCGTCTCTAGACGTGAAGGCGTGTGGATATGTTCTGATGCTTGCGCTGCCGTATGCTGGTTAGGCCTTTGAGAGGGCGCCCTCTTATTCGCAGCGATAACCTCGATGCTATGCACGCGCGACCTCACCCACAGCCCGCTCGCCGCGGCTGTCGCTCACATGGGCGATCTCGCGGTGTTGGTCGTTGCGCGCCACCGCGATGGAAGGTAGGAGGATCCCACTCCCTGCGGGGTGTTCAGGTGGTGTCGTGACGTGTTTGGGTGTACGATGGGCTCTCGAAGGTGCCCAACGACTCGTTCTCGCGTTCTTGGTCCAGTACAACGTCGTGCTGCTGTGCGCCTACACGCGGTGGGGCCAAGACTGGGCTTCCCGGGCAATCTTCTGGGAGCATACGGCGGCAAGGGCGCTCTGGGGCTGTACCGCTTTGCAGTACAGGTTTGGTTCTGTGGACGCGGCGGAGCGTGACGATCCTTTGTAGGGCTACGAAGTCATTCCACGCGCAACCGCTGCGCCGATCCCGTCGTATCGGTGAGTTGCTCGTGCTCAACGATCCTTGAGGCGGAAAAAGCCGAATCTGTCTGAATAGCTCTGCTCACCGTGGGGATGATCTGTACGAGCCCTACCCGGAGCTCGGCGAGGGTTTACGTATGAGGCATGAACGCGTGGCGCGTGGCGTTGATCACTCTCGAGTCGATCTAGACGACGCCCGTGAACTGGAACATGTGCTGATGCGCATGGTCGATCGGGTCATGTGTGATCACGAGCGTGCGCTGCATGGCTGCGATTGAGAGGACCAGCTCCGCCACTATGAAGGCCCCGCATGGAAGCCTACCGGTAGTAGGCAATACGGTTCTACTACCCCTCATTCGATTTCCTCCCGTAGCAGGAAACAAAGCGGCAGTGGCGTATGCAGTACAGTAGTGATAGCGACAGCACCCACAAATACAACGATCTTTACATATTGATGCAGTTTAAAAACGCCTTCCGGAGCGTGACGCCTGCTTGCCCAGCCAGCTCCCAAAACATGCAGTCACTTGGAATAGCGCGAACCTAATCGGCCTTGCGACGGCACGACGACGAGGCTTCAGGTGCCGGCGTGTCGGTCGTGGGCGCCTTGCTCTCCGCAGGCTTGGAGGGCGCATCGGTGGTCGGCGCCTTGGACGTCGGCTTGGCCGTGGTCACCGCGGGCTTGGGCGCGTCGGTCGCAGGCGCCGCTGGCTTCTTCGTCGTCGTCGAGGGCGTGGCCGTCGTCGTCGCCGGCGGCGCCGAAGAGGCCTCGGCGTCCTTGCCAGTTGCGTCGTCGTCGTCGTTGTCGCCCTCGCCGGCTTCGTTGCTCGCGCCGGCGCAGCGCGTGATCGCGGCAGGCTTGCCGTACTTGTAGAGCGGCAGCGCGACCTTCTCGTCGTTGCTGCCCTGGTACCACGTGGACACGATGTCGGTCGTGTAGAAGTAGAAGCACTGGTCGTCGGTCTTGTTCTGCGCGCGCGTGATGCGGTCGCCGCCGACGAACGTCGGGCACGCGGGCGCGGTCTTCTTGGCGCCGGCGGTCGTCAGCTTGATGTCGGCGCACGAGCGGAACTGCGGCTCGGCCCAGCCCAGGTTGCCGCTGCTGTGGCCCACGCCGAACCAGGTCCACTGGAGCACGTAGTCGCCCGCCGGGAGCCAGTCGGGCAGCGTGATCGTGTCGCCGCAGCTGATGGTGTTGGTGTCGGAGCTGTCGCCCGTGATGGGGCGGTCGGCGTTCTTCTTGGGGCGGCAGTCCGGCCCGGACTCGCGGCACGTGTAGAAGAACGCGTTCTTGTCGAACGCGTCGTGGGACTCGTCGCCGCTGGGCACGAGCGACCAGCGGATGAAGCCGCCGACGTGGTTGTTGCGCCAGTAGCGCACGTCGATCTCCTCGCCCGCGCGGAACGACGTCACGTTGCCCTTCTTCTTGTTGGGGCACCCCATGGTGTTGGTGCGGTCCGAGTGGTATCCGTTGTCGCGCGCCTGCGGCTTGACCAGGAACGAGTGCGCGTCCACGACGGTGGTGGCGCACAGCGCCGCGAGCGACGCGACGGCCGAGAGCAGCACGAGACGGGCGACCATGGCGAACGGACGGAGAGGAAGTGGCTGCGCTTAGCTGGGAGAACGCGAATTGGAGAATGACGAGACGCTACGCCCCCTGCCCATACGCCGCGGATTCGGGGGCTCATGGACCCCGGAAGGAGGTTGTTCCGAGTGGCACGGAAGAGGCGCCGCTGACGCTGTACAACAGGCGGCATCACGCGGCAGGAAGCGTCTCGCTCCGCGATTCCATCTGCGTGCTACGTGAACGCCGTCTGCCGGTGCAGGTGTCCTTCTCCCTGACACTCTTGGCAATACTGTGGGGTAAGCTGCGACCGCCGCCACTCTTTCGGTAAGGCGTCAGCCAGAGACCAGCTGGACTACGGGAGACAAACGGACCGGATTGGGCAGTTGGTATCTGTACAATATGCACTGTGAAGTGCGACTGGTGTGTTCAGACGGCGCCGTTCTGGACGAGAAACTGGCGCTCTGCCCAAATCACGACGTCAGTTCCTGATCCAAAGTCCACAGAATGATGGTACATTGGAAATGTAGCCATGTAGGAACAGATGGCATTCCTGAGAGATCCACACCAGCGTCTCCTCTCAATCCATCAACCGTCACGTTCTCGGCCTTTTGGAAAAGGTGCCCGCGCCACGTCGCCCATGTTTAACTGCACCACCAAGCTGAGGCGCTGGCGCTGATCCAAGAGCACTGTGCTCAGCTCAACGACCAGTCGTACTGTGCGAGCTTCAACTACTACACCGGGAGTTGTCACTGATTCTCAAAACCGCGACCAAACGTGAGTCTCTTCGTGCACGCGCCGAACGTGACGACGACTCCGCTCCGCGGCACAGATCAAGACGGCCTTGACAACGGCGCGCGCATGCGACTCGCACTGGATGTGCTTCAGGCCGTCAGCATTGTCGCCGGTTCGCGCCGACGCATAACCCGCAGTTCTGGCGTGGTGTTGCGAAAAGGTTGTTTATCGCTCATAACCGGGATGCTAAGAATGCGGTATTCCCGCTCATCGCGTTTGACCACATCTCCGTCTCGTGGCGTGCGAGCTCGGTCCATGACGACGCGTTCTCGATCGGTTTCCTCCACAGGTCTCGCGAGAGCGATCTGGTATTGGCGACGGCGCTGAAGACCCTACAGCCGCAGCTCATTGCCAGCGAGAACCCACTGCCGCCGCTCCGTGTGTCCCTCGCGCAATGCCACACGCGCAGTGGCAACTGTGTCTAGAATCACGGTGCAGTGTCATAAGACAAGCTCTCCAACCCCGGTTTTGTCCCGACCAGCGTGCTCAATGTGATCCTGGGTGCCGAGTTGGATCCGCTGGCAAGAACTGACTCACCAGCTTCGCGTTCCACACGGCTGGGACTCGTGGTCGAGTACAACATGGACGACAGCGCGTACACGACGCGCGAGATACTTGACATGCTGGCACGCGCACGAGCGCTGCCACGGCCGCAGCTTCAGCTCACGATTGACCGACTCTCGTTCCAGCTCACACCGCCCGTTGGACCGCGACGAGCGGCGTCCGATCCACACGGCCGTCGCGCGCTTGCCACGCGCAGCCGTGCGCTGGGCGAGGTTTTGCGAACGCTGCTACTTGATGACGCGCGATCAGTGCCACGTGTGGCCACCGTGATGGTCTGTGGAAGCAGCCGGACTGACTACCGACACGTGGTCGCGGTGCTGTCGGCCGTTGCGTGGGCGCCGCTGTGACCGTGTGCGCGCGCTATGACCGTGTGCGCGCGCTACCCCCTCATGACACTCTCTCATGACACTCTCCTCGGTTGGGATGCCAGCTGGCTGGCTGGCATCCCGCCATCCTGGATCTCGGATCTCTCACGTGTGTCCAATAGCGATGCTGAGGATGTACGCACGTGGTTCGCGACGTTGCTGGCGGCGATTGAGCGCGGCGTCGCCCTCGGCATCCTGCGCCAGCTCGCCGTGGATATCACCAATCTGCCCGCCGATGACGCGCATGAAGTGCTGGCGCGGATTCTGGACTTGGCCACGATGTCTCGCTCGCTCGCCCCACTCGACGTTGCAGCAATCCAGCTCACCTCGTTGCGCGCCGCTCAGCGCGCACAGCTGGATCTGCTGCGGGACACGTTCCTGCCGTGCTCACCGTATGTGCGCTGCGCCGCGCTGAGTGTGCTGCGGGCGACATTGCCGGCCAGGTGCTCGAGATGGCGGAGGACAGGATCTTTCACATGGTCCCAACGCAGCGGACGGTGGGATAACGCAACAGCGAGGAAACAAGTTGATGGTATTGATTGTGTATTCACCGTGGTTGAAGACGAGTTCAATACGTTGAATACATTCATGCCGGCGTTTGTCGTCATGAAACCTCCCGCCTCCTTCAAAGGGTTCGCTTTGAGCGTGGGCGGGCGTGGCCGGAACGACTACACGTGGACTGTCGAGCCGCAGAGAGAGCACCGTTGGCGGCGCAGGCGTACCTGACCATCCGTGGCACTGGTACTGGAGTATCGTGTGGCGTGGCCCCGTGCGGCGCTGTCATCTCCACAGACAGAGCCGTGCCGTCTGAACACACCGTACACGTGCTCGCCAGTGTGGTGGTCCGCATCTCCCACAGCACCAAGCTCGCTGCTAGCACTGCCTCACGGAGAGCGATCACGTCTCTGGAGCATGACTACACCTCCATGCGGGCCTGCCACTGCGCGACCGAGGCCAGCCGCCCGTCGCGGTGCTCCTGCTTCTTGATCGCGCGCGCGCGCAATGCCAGCAGCCGCAGGCAGTCGGCGACGGTGCGGTCGCGCGTCGCGCGCCACGTCGCGCCCGAGTGGCCCATGACCGCGCGCACGACGCGCAGCGCCTCGTCAAACTCCTTGAGCGAGAACACGTCGTCGTGCCACGACTGCACGCGCCGGTGTGTGGCCAGCAGCTGCTCGCGCAGTGCCGCCTCGTCCGCGGCCGCGACCGCCTTGACGCTCGCGCCCACGGCCACGGCCACGGGCTTGGGCTTGGGCTTGCCGGTGGGTCCCTGCGGACGCGGTGGCTGGGCGTTCGGGTACACGTACTGGTACAGGTCGTCGCGGCTCCTGTGAGACGACAGACAATTTATAACATTTGAATCCATGCGCGCGTTCGCGCCAACATGGGGAACTGTAACTCACCTAGCGACGAGCAGCTTGAGTGTGTGGTACTTGGCGCCGATGTTGAAGAGCAGCTCGAGGAACTGGTTGTGGAACGGTGAGCGCGGCTCGTGTTGTAGCAGCTCGACGGCCTTGCACACGGCCTCGGCCGCCGCGCCGAGCGCGCCGCGGGACGGCGTCGCGCGCTTGCCCTTGGTCGGGAACGAGGCCTTGAGCTCCTTCTGGAGCGAGAACACAAAGTGCGGTGCGCGGCCCGTGCGCTCTGAGACGGGCACGGCGAGCAGTTCGTCCGCGGCGTTCACGAGCGCCTCGAAGCGCGCGAGAACGGCGTCTGCGGGCGACGCAGTCGAGTCGGCAGATGCTTGTTTGGCTCTGATTGGGGTTGGGGTGGCACTAATAACACTGGACCCACCTCCTAGACGCACCTTCGCGGCCTCCAGGTCCTGGATGTGGCGATGTAGCACGTGGAATCTCTCGTGGTCGTGACTCACACTCTTCATGGTCGCAAGGATCTTGTCCAGCGGTGGCAGATACGTCGCGTCGACCTCAGAGAGCTGGAAGATCCGCTGAGCGCTGCGAAGCACACCGTGGAACGACGCGTTGACCAGCTCGTTGTTGGTGCTTGGCGCCGCGGAGCCCTTGGTCAGCATCTCGCAGAGACCCCCGACGATCCAGTTGACTTGCTGGACTGAGACGACCGTGTGCTGCTTGGTGGCTTGGTGGATGAACGTGCGCAGCTGGTCCACGCCGCGTTTCCACTTGTTCAAGTTGAATGGGGCTGAAGACGCTGCGGCGCCGGCCACTTCCATCGAGCGCTTGAACTCTCGAAGCTTTTCAGCATGCGAAGACAACTCCTGGAGCTCCGCAGAGCGCGCCGACGCACGTTCCAGCTGATCGATGGCCGTCTGCGTGATGTGCGCGTGCGACGCGTATTTCTTCACCCTTTGGAACATGCGCACCGTGAGCGCCATCAGCTTTTTAAACTGTCCATGGGCCAAGGAACTGAACGTGGCGCCGGGCGGGATCTCGACCGACTCGAGCACCGCGCCAAGAGCCGCTACGAAGGTCGTAAACTCCTCGACCGTGAAGCGGCGCTTCGCTTGGATGATCACAATTCCTTGCTCCATGGTGTCGGCAAGCTGTTGTCCCCATGCGCTTGAAGCGCTTTTCGGGTCGGTATACGTCGTGATCTCGTATTGTTCGGTGTTGCGCTTGATCTCTCGCAGCTCGTCGTAATACTTGCGAATCCAGTGGAGCGCGACGTTGTACGTCATCGCGTCGTCCAGCGCACGCAGCGTCCGCTCTGCGAGCGGCACGAACGACTTGTTGCGCTGGCCACGCTGGAACACGCGCACGGTCAGCGATAAGACGTTATTGAACTGGGCCTTGGCGAGCCGACGAGAATCGTAGCCGGGACGGGGCGGCGGAACACTCGCGAGGATTTCCTCCACTGTGTCGACAAGCTGCGTGAGGTCCTCGATGGACGGCGCGCCTTTGAAAGAGAACAGACGCTGCGCGAGCTTGCCCGCCTCGTGCACATGCTGCTCCCACTGCGTAAGCTCCATCGGCTCGCGGCGCCGTGCGATCGCGGGAAGCGGGTCGTCCTGCTCGCTCTCGGTCTCGGAGTCGGAGTGGTCGTCGAAATACGACTTCGCCGGCGTCGCAGTCTCACTCTTCACGTGAGCTCGGTCCTCGGTCACTAGCGGCGCCTGCAACTCCTCTTTCACAGGCGTTGGCTCGTCGTCCGTCAACACGCCTCGCTTGCGCTTCAGTGTGCTGGGCTGCGCCACGTTGGGTTCGGCTTTGATGGACGGTGGCGCGTCGTCGGTCGCTATAGGTCGCTTGCGTTTCAGTGTGCTGCAGCTGGTCGCCTCGAGGTCCGCTGGGATGTGCTCGCGTGGCGCTCGCTCGACCGTCTCGGGCTCCACCACGGAGCACGCGCGCACGGCGCTGTGTACCTCGTCTATCCGCAGCGTCAGCGCCCCCTGCAGCAGCGCCGTTGCGTCGACCTCTTCGATGAGACGCGCGGACCGACGCGTGTCCGAGCGGTCGGCTTCGAGGCTCGCGACGGCCTCGCGCACCTCCTGGAGACGCTCGAAAGCCGCCAGCACCGCATCGAGCTCCTCGCGAACGCGGCGCAGCTCTTCGTCCAGCACGGCGCTGCAGTGGCGCTGCAGCAGAGGCGCCTCAAGCCGCGCGAGGATGCGCACGAGCACGTCATTCATCGCGCCAATGTGGGAAATGCGAATTTTGGCGGGTTGTGGACGAAAGTGACATGATACGAACCGATAAGAGAGTGACGGTCAATGTACCCATTCTGGTGGATTTTTTGTTGCTTTGGTTGGTTTCGCCCACGCGACGAGTGTGCCGCCTTCAACGTTGGTGCTTGCCATCATGCATCACGCGGGCACAATGCACTGAATCATTCGTGGTGGATTTGGACCGTCAATGTGAACAGAAGGAGGCACGAGCCATGGGAAAATTTGAGGTGAGATTGACTCTTTTCTCGGGATCATTTCACGATTGGCACTTTCTTTCCGTGTCGCGCCTTCTTCTCCTTCTTCTTGTATGATCGCAGCCGCTTCCCAAGATTCTGAACCAGATCCAACCGAGCCCTGAATCCATAATCACACCACACCAGTTAGATACTGTGCAGTCTTAAGGAGTAGCTCTAGCTGTGCGAGCACCATTAAACCGTACCGTTTCAGTCGCGACTTCATCCCCGTGTAGAGAAGCATGATCGAGTAGATGTACTCGCTGAACTTGTTGCACTCAATCAGGGCCGGCCCCGGCAGAGGCTCAGCGACGATCATTTCCACTGCTCGCGTGACAACGTAGCACGCAGCGTCCATGGTCTTCGCGGGCGGTGGCTTCTTGGCATCTTTTGGGAACGAAACGCCGAGTTGAGTCTTCAGGAGCGTCACAAACGCCAGGATTCGATCCCCACGAGCACCGACTTGCAGCTGATACGTTTCATCTGCAAACTTGGCGAGAGCTTCAAAGTGCGGCGGAAGTGGAATCAACGCAGGGGTCTGTCCGATACCGCTCTCGAGTTCACATTTGAACTCCCTCAGCTTATCGCGGTGCTGTTTCAGATCGCCAAAGCCTCGGTCCTTGGAAATAGCGGTGTCCATGGCAGTGACGATCCTGCGGACGTATAACAGAAGACCAACGGTTTTTTGTTGCGTGAGCCCGACCATATATCGCGTGGAAACCCCGATCAGGCCGTAGAAACTGCCGTTGCCGAATGATCGCACGCTCTCCCCAGGCTCGAGTTTGATTGTCGTGAGAAGGCGAACGAGCGCACTGGTGAAAACTTCGAGCTGTTCACTGGGAAGGGGCCGCTTCTTAGAGTGCTCAAGTTTATGCCGCATGCTCAGCGCAACCGACACTTCTTGGCCGAAAGCCTTGCGGTCAAACGCCTCTTGATCGGTCTGCGAGCCTTCAGGATCGACTTTTGTGATCGGTTTCGTCGTTTCGGGACGAACCTCCGAAGCGGGAGGGGCTTCGTCGTCCGTGATATCGATCACTTCTTTCGATTCCTCAGGTTGTTCGGGTTGTTCGGGTTGTGCGGGTTGGACTGGAATGTATTCGTTTGGACGTTCCATTTCTTCCTTGATCTCTGCAAACCTGTCTCGAAACCGCGACAACGCCAGCAATGTTGGATCTCGCGCGATCGCCTTTTCCATCGCGTTAATGACACTTCGCACAAGTGGCAAAGCGAAACGCCGGTGCTTGAGCGCACCAAATAACCGCTCGATCACCATTAGCAGCAGCACGAAGTGGCCACTGGCGACACTGCTCAGGCGCTTGCCCTCCTGGATCGTGACCTTCGACAAGATCTCGACGAGCAGCTTGACAGCGTCCGAGAGTTCCTTCTTGGTCGGAGGAGTCTTTTCGGCAGCATTTTCGAGCTTCCGGGCAGTGCTCAGAGCTTTGCCAACTTCCTTCGTCAGAAGTCGGTGATCTGATTGCGGTGTGTCGATCTCCTGTCCCTCTGTGGCGCTCGTCGGTGCAGTATCGGCAGTTTCCTTTGGTGGAGAAGACTCTGTTCGACTGGTTGTTCTTGCTTTCTTCGGTTTTTCGTCCACATGTTCGTCCTCTGTTTCGCTGTCGTCTCGTTCGGTCACGATACTCGGTTGGGCCCTCCGCTTCGTCCCCCGCGAGCCGCTTTCCCGGGGCTGCTCCTCAACAATCGATCGGAACTCCCGGCTCGCTTCTAGCAGCCCCGACACGACTCGCATTCGTTCCGTCAGCGCGTTAGCGACCTGCGCGGTAGCGTCCGCCGTTTTGATCAGACTAGTCGTGCGCCCCACGTCGGCGCGGCCATCCTCCACACGCGCGACGGCCTCCCGCACCTCCTGGAGCCGCGCGTGGGCCGCCAGCACCTCATCCAGCTGCGCGCGCACGAGATACAGCTCCCTATCGAACGCGCCGCCGCAGTGGCGCTGCAGCACGGGCGCCTCGAGCTGCGCCAGCAAGCGGAAGAACACGCCGTCGGCGCTCATGGTGGCTCCACGCGTGACGGCCACTCGAAACAACAGAGACACAAAACGCCAGCGCGCCACGAAACGTGGGGGGAAGTACAGAGTGATGGTACATGTACCCATATCAATCCTCATAGAATATCCAGGAGCTCCTAACATTCGTTTCGACGGGGCCTCTACCATAAACTAATGCATCATATTTCAGACCACACTGAATCTGGCGGTGTTTGATCTCCGTGCCCTGGTCAAGATATCCCTCCCCTTCCCTCTCCTGGCTCATGGACGCCGCCGACCTCGACGCGCTGCTCGCGGAGCTGTCCCGGCTCGACGCGCCGACCGCGGCCGCCGCCGACGCGCCCGACGCGCTGCGCAAGTTTTCGGTGAGCGCGGCGTCGCCGCTCGCGCCCGCGGACGTCCACATCGTCGCGCGGAACGCCGCCGAGCGCGCGCCGGCGCCGCCGTTCGTGCTGCCGGCGCTGGCGTCGCAGCGCGCAGACCCGGCGTTCCTCGTGCGCGAGCTGGAGCACAAGTTCATGCGCCCGTCGTTCGCGCTCACGCAGCTCGGTGGCGCGTCGCCGCTGTGCGTGCCGCTGGACGCCGTGCTCGCCGGCGGCGGCAGTCGCCTGCTCCCACAGGTGCCGCTAGCGCCGGCGCGCGCGCAGCTCGTGCCCACGCGCGACCGCATGGTGCTGGACCCGCTGCGTTTGCAGTACGAGTACCGCGCCGTGGAGAGAAGCAGCACCACGGCGGTCGTGATGGAGGGCTTTTCCGAGGCCATGAAAAAGCAGGACGAGTACGCCAAGCAGAACATCGGCAAGCAGCCGCACGCGCCCGGTGGGAATGCGCTCACGGCGGACGCGGGTGCAGCTCCGGACTCGGCGCCAAACGCAGTGACCCGCGCGGCGTTTTCGGACGCGGACCTCGCGCTGAACGAGCTGCTGCTTGGAGCGGACGACGACTCCGCGCTTGGCGACGACGTGCTGGCGTCGATGGTGGTCAAGGCGCCCGGGCTGGACGACTGTCTGACGCTGCGCGATGTGCATGATGCGGTTGCGCACGCGCAGAAAGCAAGAAAGGCGGCAGAGCAGGCGAGCGTCGCACCGGAAGCGGTGTCGCTGGACCACGAGAGCACACTCGCAACCGTCGGTGCGAACCCAACGCACTTGTTGCGGCCGTACATGAACATCGTGTCGGATCGCGATACGTTGCAGGCGATGCAGCGCTCAATCATGGATGAGAAGGCGTTCCAGTCGATGCAGAAAGTGTCCGAGAAGGAAGGCAGCGGCATGGTCGCGCTGGACGAGCTGCTCCACGATCTCGAGGACGACGACGAGCTCAAGGAGCTGGGCTTCCGACTCGACGCGGAAAACGAAGAGGAAGATGTTGACGAGGGCGAAGAAGATGGTCCGCGAGACCAAGACGAAGAGCTTGAAGACGACAACGCCGCCGCCGTCTCGGAGCTCGAACCAGAGGCCGAGGTGGAGCTGCTGCTTCGCGACGCCGACGCCTTGGCGCTCGCGCGCAAGAAGAAGAAGACGAAGCTCTCCGAGTGGGCGAGCATGGAGCGCGTGGACGTGCGCAACTTCCACGAGAAGGTGCCCGAGATGGCCATGAAGTACAGCTTCGAGTTGGACACGTTCCAGAAGGAGTGCGTGATCCACTTGGAGCGCCACGAGTGCGTGTTCGTCGCGGCCCACACGTCCGCCGGTAAGACGGTCGTGGCCGAGTACGCGATCGCCATGTCGCAGAAGCACATGACGCGCACGATCTACACGTCGCCTATCAAGGCGCTGTCGAACCAAAAGTACCGCGACTTTCGCGAGAAGTACGGCCCCGACAACGTCGGGCTCATCACGGGCGATGTGAGCTTGAACCCGGAGGCGAGCTGTCTCGTGATGACGACCGAGATCCTGCGGTCCATGCTCTACCGCGGTGCCGATGTGATCCGTGACATCGAGTGGGTGATCTTTGACGAGATTCACTACATTAACGACAGCGAGCGCGGCGTCGTGTGGGAGGAAGTGATCATCATGCTGCCCGAGCACGTGGGCATGGTCTTCCTCTCGGCGACGACACCCAACCACCTCGAGTTCTCGGACTGGATCGGCCGCACGAAGAAGAAGAAGATCCACGTCATCTCGACGTACAAGCGCCCCGTGCCGCTGCAGCACTACCTGTACGCGGCCAAGGACATGTTCAAGCTCTACGACGCCGCGAGTGGCTACAACGCCAACGCGTACTCCGCCGCCAAGACCAAGCTTTTCCCGCCGTCGGACAAGCCGACCAAGGGCAGCGCCACGGGCCGCGCTGGTGGCGGCGGCAGTAGTGGCGGCGGCTCGGGACGTAACATGGGGCGCACCTCTGGCGGCGATCAGAGTGACTGGACCAAGCTCATTTCCTCGCTGAAGGAAAAAGCGTTGCTGCCCGTCGTCGTGTTCGCGTTCAGCAAGCGGTTGTGTGAGGAGAGCGCGAACAAGCTCAACAAGCTGGACCTGAGCACGCCCTCAGAGCGGTCCGAGATCCACCTCTTCCTCGAGGCCAGCATCCAGCGGCTACAGGGCACGGACCGCGAGCTTCCGCAGGTGCTCACGATGAAGGAGATGCTCAAGCGCGGCATCGGTGTCCACCACGGCGGCCTGCTGCCGATCATCAAGGAGATGGTCGAGATTCTCTTTGGCCGCGGCCTCGTCAAGGTGCTGTTCTCCACCGAGACCTTTGCGATGGGCGTCAACATGCCGGCACGCACGGTCGTGTTCAACGGCATCCGCAAGCACGACGGCAAGAACTTTCGAGACCTGCTACCGGGCGAGTACACGCAGATGGCCGGCCGCGCCGGTCGCCGTGGCCTCGACTCGGTGGGCACCGTGATCATCGCTTGCTGGAACGACATCCCGGAGCCTACGTCGCTGCAGACCATGCTCGCTGGCAAGGCAACCATGCTGTCGAGCCAGTTCCGCCTGACGTATAACATGATCCTAAACCTGCTGCGCGTCGAAGTGCTGAGTGTCGAGGACATGATGAAGCGGTCGTTCTCCGAGTTCCACACCCAGAAGGCGCTCGCATCCAAGCAGGTCCCGCAGCTCATTCAGCGCGGTAAGCAGCTGCTCAAGACGCTCGAGCACTCGCTCACGGAAGAATACCCGCACCTCGAAAGCAGCGGTGAGCTGGCCGAGATCCAGGCGTTCTACGACCTCAAGCGTCAGAAACGCGACCTCGAGAAGAGGCTCGTCAAGTGGATGCTGACCAACCACGCGCAGGCCGCGCGTACCGCGATCGCACCTGGACGTGTGGTGGTCGTGAACGTCAAGGGCCTGCCCTCGGACCATTTCGCGCTCGTGGTGCGCACGAGCTCGGCGGAGGCGGAGGCCACGGCGGGCACGGCCAAGTTCACGTCGAGACTCGGTTTTGAGAGCACACCCACGGAGGATGCGAACAAGACGAGCGGCGGGCGCGCGCAGAGCCTGTTCAAGACCATCACGGTCATGTGCATCTGCCCCGAGGACTATGAACCGCCGAAGAAGGCGCCAGAGTCATCGGCGCGCGGTGTGGGCGGCATGCTCGGTCGCGACCCGTTCGGTGGCTCCGGTCGCCTGCTCAAAAGCAAGAAGGACGACGACGACTCGATGATGATGATGATGGGCCGCGGCAAGAAGGGCGGAGGTGGCAATGCCGCCAAGACAGCGGTGAACGACGACGCCGAAGAGCTCGTGTCCAACGTCAAGGCCTCGCTCATGGGCAAGTTCTACACGGTCGTGGACATCCCCGAGTCGTGTATCGATATTGTGTCGGCGGTGCAGGCGCCCTCGAACAGTATCAATGTCCGGAACCTCGTGGCGACGTCCTCCAAGAAAGAGCTCGCTGCGGCCGTCGAGTTCCTGGACTCGCTCGAGAAGCAGAGTGTGCCGACGAAGAAGGCCGACGTGGCGTTTGTGGACGTGCTCTCGGAGCTCAAGATCAACGACCTCGAGGTCGCGACCGCATACAGTGCCTGGCAACAGCTGTACTCGTCGGTGCTGAGCCACCCGTGCGCAGCCGACTCACCGTCGCTCAGCCGCGTGCTGGGTCGCGTCGAAAAGATCTGCAAGCTCAAGGACTACATCTCGCGTCTCACGCGCGAGCTCTCAAATGACTCGCTATCGCTGTTCCCGGACTTCCAGCAGCGCCAGGGCGTGCTCAAAAAGCTCGGGTACATCTCGGACGACGGCGTCGTGCAGGTCAAGGGCCGCGTCGCCTGTGAGATCAACACATGCGAGGAGATCGTGCTCACTGAGATGATTTTCGAGAACGTGCTGGCGAACCTCGAACCGGAGGAGATCGTCGCCGTGCTCTCTGCACTCATCTTCCAGGAGAAGACCCAGAACGAGCCCACGCTGACGCCCCGCCTCGAGGAGAGCCGCGACACGGTCAAGCGGATCGCGGAAAGTCTCGGTGTGATCCAGCTGGAGCAACACCTGGAGATTGACCCGGCCGTGTACTGCAAGGGCGCGCTCAACTTTGGGCTCATGGAAGTCGTGTACGAGTGGGCACGCGGTATGTCGTTCAAGGAGCTGTGCCAGCTCACGGACATTCAGGAAGGCTCGATCGTGCGCTGCATCACGCGGCTCGACGAAGTGTGTCGCGAGGTGCGCAACGCCGCGCGCGTGATCGGCGACCCGAGCCTCTACCGCAAGATGGAGGTCGCGTCCGAGGCCATCAAGCGCGACGTCGTCTTTGCCAGCAGCCTGTACCTGTCGTAAGGCGAATCGAACATCCTCACAGTTATTGTCTATTTGAGTTTATCCTCTCAATCCTCGTCAAAGCGTTTGTGCGACGGTGCTGGTTTGTCCTTCTTCTTCTGTTTCTTCTTCGTTGGCACCGCTGACACATCTTTTGTGGAGGACGCGGCCGAGAATTCTGGGCGGCGGAGCGCTTCGATGCTCTCTCTGCACTGTGTCAGGCGGTCCTGCGCGGTCTTCTTGGTGTGCTTGCTGTCCCACGGCACTCGGTCTTTCGTGAGCAACACGCTCAAGAGGCTCTCGAGGCACACGAGCCGGTCGCGCCGCTTGTCCAGGACCTTGATCTTGTCGGCCGCGTCTACGAGGAGAAACAGCGTGGCGATCACCGATGCCGTGTCGTCCCCTGTGAATTGCGGTGTGAGCGCATTCACCACGTCAATCATGAGCTTGAGGCACACGTCGAACGCCGAGAGCGAAAACACATCGCCAAGCGCCTGTGCCTTGACCGAACACAGCTGCGACTTGCCTCGGATGTCGGCGCACGCCGAGGCGACTGTGGATGGCGTAGCTTTCGGTGGCGACGGCGAAACTTTCCCTTCGCTCGGCTCGGACAACTTGCGCTTTTTTGATTTGGTAGTCGAGGCTTCGGTTTCGGGTGGCTTTTGTATTGATGTTGTCGGTGTCTTTGCCTCCTCCTTAGTCTTCTTCACGTCTTCCTTTGAAGTTTTAGCCACCTTGGCGAGATTCCCGGCTAAAAGCTCTTCGCTGCGCCTGCTTATCGCAAAAGAAACAGAGCAAGGGTGAGCTCTTGGCAGATTTGATCGTTTCCCAGGCAGACACGACTTACTCTACGAAGACAGAGAACGCGGGGCGCTTCTTCAACAACCGCTTGAGCACCTTGCGGAACGTGGTACAATCGTCTGGATAAGTCGCCACGTTCTTGAGCACGGTTTTGCGCAGCAGCTTGAATGCCTCAAACACACGCTGATCCTCAAGTGAGAACTCTTTTCGCTCGTCGCTGTCTTCAACAGTATCCAGTACGCGCACGGCCGCCCGCGCTGCGTCCAGCGCATCACGAAGCCACAAATCACCACGCTGCTGAACCAGAAGCGATCGCATCTTCTCCAACGACGAGAGTAGCTCGTCGCTGAGCGGTTGTGGCGCCACCTGCTCGATCTTCACATCCACTTGGCGTGGAGGACGTGGCGCCACGGAAGGCGCCGCCGCCTCGGTAGGAAGCCGATCGTTTGCGACAGCTATGAGCGCGACCTGCGCCGCCTGCATCGCCGTCTCGAGCTCACCCAGCTCCGCGAGCTGCTGCGCGATGGCCGCTGAGCCGACGCGGACGCGCGGGCCGCTGGCGGCGTTCGCGACCAGCGACTTGGTGGCCTCGTCCACCTGCCGCGCGTGGTCCATGGCCTGCGCGCACTGGCGGAACTGCGCCAGCACGCCGCGCAGCTCGTCCTCCAGCGCGGCGCCGCAGTGACGCGCGCGCGTCGCGGCGTCCAGGCGCCGCAGCAGCCGCTCGAAGCCGCGCGCGGGCTCGCCCTCCATGGTCGGTCGATCGCAAAGTGAGCTGCAAGAAGTTTGGAGCTCCTCGCATTTCAGCCAATCAATGGTCGCTTCTCAGATCTGATCGGAGCCTCCACATTTTCCCGCCATTTTAATTACATCGTACTAGACTAGACTATAGAGACGAACCAGGCTAATGCGAATTGGGCAGCGCGACGCGGATCGAGCGGCCCTGGAAGTGGTAGCCGTCCATGCGCAGCGCGGCGGTGGCGCCGTCGAGCGTCGCGAAGCGCACGATCGCGACGCCCACGGTGCTGCCGTCGTCCATCGTGGGCATGCGCACGCCCAGCACGCGCCCAGCGACGCCAAAGTACGACTCGACCTCGGTCTGGCTCGCGCCCCAGGGCAGGTCCGACACGCGCACCTCGTGGGCCGCAAGGTCTGGTTCGTGGTGGTGCTGCTGCTGATGGTGGTGCTGCTGGCGCTCGACTTTGACGAAGATATCGTCGGCCTCGTCGATCCGCTGGCGCTTGATGCGGCGGCCCTCGGAGCCAGCGGTCGGCGTGCCGTTGGTCGCCGCGGAGGCGTTGGACGGCGGGTCGAGCTTGGCGACCACGAGCGCCCGTGAATTTCTAGTGAGCATACATACGAGACCCAGCGTGAGTTTTGGAACTGCGATGGCTGTAGCGTGACGTGATGCGTACCTGGCGAACTCGGCGAGTTCCTGCGGCGCGCCCTCGAGCTGCTTGAGCACGTCGTCGAGCCGCCGGAAGTCGCTGGTCTGCGTCGCCGGGCTGAGCAGCACGGCCGAGATGAAGTGGTCGAGCGCGAGCACGAGCTCGCGGCGCTGGCTCTTCTCTGGCGCAAAGCTCATGAGCAGCGTCGCGACGGTCTGCATGTCGGCAATGTTTTTGCCGATCCACGTCGTCGAGCTGTGCTTCTTGGACAGCCGGTGCTGGATCTTGGTCGCGAGCTTCGTGAGCCGCTGCTGGCTGCCCAGTCCCGCGGAGTTGTCGTCTCCGCCCACGCTGCTCGCTACGCTGTCCGTGCGTCCGCGCGTCGACGATGACGACTCTGACGGCTGCGACGCCTGAATCTATCGTGGGGATCATCGTGTCCGGGTTAGAACAGAAGTTCCTAGTGGGTGATTATACATGGCATGTTCCGTACCTGTCGCTGCTCCTGGATGAACGCGCCGAGGTCGCCGGCGAACTTCTGGTACTCGCTCTGGATGGCCGCGAAAGTCGCAACGTTCTGCTCGCTGAGCGGCACGTTGAGCTTGTGGATGGCGTCCTGTACCTCGAGCGCCTTCTCCACGCTCTCGAGACAGCTCTGCATCTTGCTCTTGAGGTTCTTGAGCTCGTCTTCGATCGCCGAGGAGCAGTAGTCGCGCAGCGCGTCGCCGCCCACGCGCGCGAGGATGCGCTCGAACCCGCTCATATTACTTGGTGAGCGGAATAGTGCAAATAATTGGATGACCACCGAACAGCTCCAAACTTTGGTTACACTTATGGGTTACCCTTTTCAAAATAATAGTATCCCACTGGGGCATTATTAATTTGGTCCAACATGGCTACACTTCCAATCCGGTGAGTTGCGCGCGGCGTCGCTGGAGCGTCTCGAGACACTGCAGCGAGCGCCGCGTCGTGCGCGGAGCGGCGCCGACGAGCGCGATCAGCACGTCCAGCGAGCCCATCACCATGGCGCTGTACCGGTGGCTGCGCGCGAGCGTCGGGTTGTCGAACACGTGGTCCACGAGCGTGAGCAGCTCGTCCATCCGCTCCATCGCGAAGAGCTCGGCGTCTTCGCGCTGCGCGAGCTCGGTCGTGGCGGCGTGGAGCTCTTCGATTTGCACACTCTGTACATTCTCAAGTGCGTCATGCTCGGAGTCTTCTTGCACTGTTGATGGTGCTGCGCCCGAGCCTTCGACGACACCATCCAGGGACGACAGGAACCGAGCAGTTGAGCTGCACGACACAAAACAACGCCAAACGTCAGTGATGACACGAACAAGGACACCCGCAGGGTGGCTACCATACGCACCCGAGAAGCGTTGGATACCGTCGACCGGAGGTCTCGTCTATCCGAGCGGCGACGGCTCGGAGCGCGAGCAGCTCGGCTTTGAGTTGTGTTCGCTGTGCAGGTTTCAGGGTCGTTGATGCGCCGAGCGTCGCCGATAGCGTGCCCAGCAGCTCGCGCGGCATGCTCGTCCAGTCGTGGCGTCCGATCTCAGCCAACACCGCCTTGATGAGCCCAGGCAGCTCGCCCATGCGCCGCTCGCTCGAGATCTTGCGCAGCCTTCGCGCCTTCTCCAGGTAGCTGGCCATCTCAAACTCCGTGTCCGAGTCCAGCACGTCCAGCTCCATGGGCAGCTCGTCCTCGGTCTCCTCGTCATCTGTTCCACTCGGCATGGCATGCGGACCGCCGCGCGGCTCCCCAGCAGACTGGATTTGGCGCGTGGGGCTTGCGAACGCCTCGTCGGTCTCCTCCTCGGTGGGCTCGTCGTCCACCACCGCGACGCGCCCCGGCCGCGGCGGCTTCCGCGGCGAGTCGATCGAGAGCTGCCGCAGCCGCCTCCGTTTGCTCTTCCGCTGTGGTGGTGAGTGTAACGCCTCCTTTTCCTCTTCCTCTTGCTTGAATACGCGGTCGGCAGGCTCTTCCTCCGGTGTCGGCTCCTCAGGCTCGGGATGTGGCGCGACGTCCACGGTCAATGTCTTCCCCTTCGATTCACCAGTCGATTCTTGTTCCTCGCTACACGGCACCACCGCTTCGTTCGCCACCAGCGCCGCGAGCTGCTTCATGCGTCGCGCGATCGCCACCTGGAGCGCGCTCAGATCCTTCACGAGCGCCGCGGCCGCCTCAGTCTCCACTGCTTTGGTCGATGGCACAGCCAGCACGATGCGGCGGCGCGCGGCCTCGACGTCGTACGCGTGCTGGAGCGCGCGCTGCGCGCCTCGAAGCCGCTTCTCCAGCAGCGACGCGTCGCGCTGCGCCGCCCCGTGGCACGTGTCGCGCAGCGCGTCGCCCTCCACGCGCGCGAGGATCCGCGCGTACACCTGCTCCACCGCCATGGCGCTTAATTTGGGTTTGGTTTCTTCCAGCCATGCCCATTGTGTCGCCGACCGCGCTCTATTCGGGTTCGATTGGATGACTAGTACTATGTGCCCCACACTATTCTTGTGTGGGTTCGCCGGGGAACATGCACCTCTGCAAGATCGCGCGCGGAACGCGGGGGGAAACATGCGCCGTGGAAGGAAAGCGTTCCGCGCGAACCCAGTTGCCACGGCCGCGAAGGGGCCATAGAGATTCAGCAGGTACCTTCCTACTGGCGGCATCGGCTCTGTCTGGCCCCATGCGCGGCCACTCTGTGGTGAGCGCGGCTCCCTAGTCGCGTGGCGACCACGAGGCGCAGGAGCAATCGGGAGGAGTCCGCTTTCCCGCGCACCTTTGGCGCTTGGGTTCCGAAGGTCCGCTCGCGGCTTCCTCTACGCCAGCAGCCTCAACGAAACCATCGGTAGAGGAAGGAAGCGCCCTCCCTGTCGCTTCCGGCGGTCTCCACGACGCACACACCCACGCGGTCGCGCGTCGCGGGTGTCAGTTTCCCATTTCGTCATCCGCGATGCGCTGCTGCTGGGCGTGGCCGTGCGCGTGGGCGGCTGTCGCCACCATAAGCGCGTGCCATGGCACTGCCATCGCCGCTGCCGCCGCGGGAGACGTCGCGTGCGCGCACACGCGCGTCGTGGCAGCCAGCGCGACGGAATGGCGCGCCGCGTGCCACGACGATGGTGGTGGTGGCAGTGCCTTCGTGGCGTTCGACCCGGCGCCAGTCAAGAGCTACTACCTGACCAAAGACGCGGCCGTGCGCGTGTCCGCCGCGACGCACGAAGTGTTTCTGTCGTCCGCGTTCGACCGCCTGGACGCGCTGGCGTCGGCCGCAATCACCGCCTTCACGCTCAAACCGGAGCCGCTGTGGGTCCACAAGACGCCCGTGACCATCGCGCCGTCGGCATTTGCCAAGCTCAGCGCGCTCGAGACGCTGTACGTTGTGAGCCAAGCGGATCATACGCGTGGGAGGAGTGTTTAACCTAACCGGTGGTTCTGGTGTTGTCATTAGGATGCTGGAAGACGTGCCGCTGGCGAACCGGTCCCTGCACCTCATCTTGCCGCGCTCGATCCGGAAAATCGCGATCGTGGGCTGCAAGCTCCAGCGTTTCTCGTTCGAGATCGTGGACGGCGCGGCACCTAGTGACCTGCTGGAAATGTACGTTGGCTGCTGGACCGGATGGAAGAAGAAGGGATCTGGAACCAACATTGCGCCGCTGCTACTGCTTCCACACAGAGACCTCCATGCGAACGATCTCGGCGAGATCCCTCCAGCGTTCTACTCGCTGCCGCGTAACGTGATCAAGTACGTACCCGTCGTTAGTGGTGGAATAAGGATCTGTCGTAGATCTCACGTGCTGTGGTTGTGTGCATTTCTAGTCTCGATATCCGTCTCAACAAGCTGTCGACGATCTCGGTCCCTGCCTCGCAGTCCGCTGTTCTTGAGCAATGGATGAAGAAGGGCGTGCTCCAAGTTGATAACCTCAAGAACCCGTGCCCGCAAAGTGGCAAGAGCACCCAAGTGCAGGGCCTTTCCCAGCTCTTTGAAGTCTGTGTGCTCGACGACGCAGTTTCTCGCTCGTCCGACAATGAGAAGAGATCCGAGACGGATGTTCAACACGCATCGGATGATCATCCCAACGAATCGACCGCAGATGACGGTGAAATCGCCAACGAAGCCGTCGACTTGGACCGACCGACAACCTCTGTGCACACTCCTATCGAAGAGTCCGGCGATGTGCCGCCCACCACCAAGGATCGCCAGATTGGACCGCAGCAAGACACAGTGGCCAAGACAGGCAGCACGCTGGCTAAGGCACCGGCGATTTATGTCGCTCTCATTTGTCTTGGCGTCGTGAGCGCCTTGCTCATGACCTTCTCGTTCGCGCTCGTGATCGCGCGTTATCGCCAGCAGTCGAATCGGAAGAATCGCGGCAAGTCTGGGGTGTCAGTGTGGACCTCGGCCGCCACAGAAGATTTCTCCATGTCCAGAGTTGAGCGAGGATCAAGTGACGCGGGCAGCGAATCCTCCGATAACATGATGGTCACGCCACTCCCGACTTTTAAGGACACCTCGAGGCCGAACCGAATCGGTCGTTCGTTTAGTGAGGCGTCGGCGCCAGCGACCCCGATCCACCGAAACGGAGGCAACTCGCTCTACACGACGATGGCTACCCCGCATAGTAAGAGCCACGGCTACATCATGAGCAAGAGCCTTATGTCCCTCACAGGAGTGAGCCATTTCTCCATCTCATCCCTTGAAAAACAAGCCGAGTTACGACAAGTTAACAAGGAGAAGATGCTGTCGATCTTGACGGATCTTGCGAAGAAACAAGGCACAATCGAAGTGAACAAAACCGTCTTCACTTGCCAGGGCGAGGTCGTCGAGACCGAAGTTGGTGCGATCATGGTGTCATGTCACTCTCCGGCGTTCCTGTGTGATGGAGGAACACCTCGCGCTCTGTCATTGAAAGTGTACGTCGAGCAAGACATCCGAGCTGCCATCAAGGAGTATCGTGCATTATTGGTCATGCAAAGCAACACGTGCAAGCAGTTCGTCTCGCAAATGCTGGCCACGGAGATGGAGATGCGACTCGGTGGGCTCAAGTGCGCAGCACTTATTGTCGAGCGGGGAAGCCAGACAACGTTCCGCCACGTCGTGCGCGGTCAAATCAACCGAACCAAGCAGTTTGAAGTCGTGCAGCAGCTCCACGCAGTGGTGAAGGCCCTTGAGTGTCTTCATGAACGCCAGTTCATTCACGGCGGTCTACATCTCGATGCGCTGGTCATCCATCCCTCGGAGGTGAATCGACTAAAGTTCCGAGACCTCGAGCATGCCGCCCGTTATGGTGATATCATCCCTGGCGTAGCACCTGACGCAACGCTCGAGTTTCTACCTCCAGAGATGGCTCGTCATCTTGTCTGTTCCGGCAATGCACCGCGGCCGTCCAGCATGGATACGATGACTGCCGATTCGTATCAGGTTCTCCGAGCGTCGTGGTCCTACGATGTATGGTGCTTGGGGATATTGATTCTCAAGATCTACGCGACCACTAAACGGCTCGATGAGTTTGATGGCTGTGAGAGCCCGGAAGACTACTTCTTGAAGCTCTCCGACGATGGCTTTAACTTTGAGCGTTCGCTCGAACTGTATGTGCATCACGAAGACGTCCGCGATCTAGCCCGAACATGCCTGCGTCGTGACCCTCGGAGACGACCGAAGATCACTGGCCTACTTACTCACCGTGTTTTCAGAGCCTACGACCGCCTGGAGGAAGGCGACTTGGTGGCAAGCTTCCACGCTCAACAACTGCAGGCCTCTAACAAGCCACGCGAAGCGTTGCCTCCGACGCTCTGGTTCTTCTTGCCGCCGCACGAGCTCGGGCTGATGAAGACACGCTCTGTTGACCAGTGGATTTCGTCTCTCACCGATTATCAACAGCAACTGCGCCAAGAGGGTCGGTTCCGTACGGGCGAGCTCATGTTCCCTGTGCTTTTCTTGTGCGAGAACAGTCAGCACGTGAACGCGCCGTGTTCCAACACCGGGTCGCACAATGCGAGCCTGTACCTCCCGGCAAGCTTGCTGTCGTTGGCGATGCCGATTGTCCAAGAGTCGACATTGTTTTTGGAAGCCAAGTCCATCGTGTCCGAGAAGCCAAAGCTCGAGATCGCGCAGGTGAGCGGACTCGGCATGCACCAGTGGGGCGAGCTCATTAAGTTTTACCGAGCTTTGGAGAAGATGATGCTCGCGCCGATGAGCTCGTTCAGCTTGCTGCTGCTCAAGCCGCTTGAAGAGATGCTGGCTCAGAAAGACCCTGAGCTCGCTCGTCAAGTGCTGGACGAGCTGAAATGTCTCGTGTTCAGCCAGGAAAAGCGAGATCATGTGCTCAGTCTACTGGATATCCTGCGAACGATCTCGGTCAACTCGGATCTGGACGAACACAGCGAAGTAGACAGTGAAGAAGATGCAGAGCTTGCAAGCGTCAGCGAAGACGGGTCAGATGAAACGAGCAGCCAGCGCCCCACGAAAGAATGGTCGCGACTGCGCAAGTGCGAGGTCGAGAGCGAGAACGCGGCGTCCATGCCCCCGACACGGTGGCTCTGCCGCCGCCACTGGGAGTGCGAGATGGAGTGCGAGGTCTGAGCATCTTGGGCGTTGTCTCGTGTGCTTGGTATGATTGTGCGCGTTGTTACTGTATGTGAGATCCTCCAAGAGAGCGAGGACTGCGTTCGGTGTTGGCGAGAGTCCGTATTGAAATGCCTCGGTCCGTATTTTATACACGTATATAGTGGGCTCCATGTAATATGCATATCAACACATACCTCTATGAAATGATTTTCAAGGTATCCAGTCGTTCCCTCGCTATACAACGCTTATGACATGCACCTTCAATAAAGCATATCCGAGCAGCTACTAATATCCAGCTCGGCTCATCTTTCCCGCAGGAAAATGCACATCCAAAGACAGCGACAAGAAGCGCGTCTCCCTCCTTCCGAGACAAACAAGCAACAAGAACTCCGTCGCCCATGCTTCCTGCTCGCTCCACGATCGCGGCCGCGCTGCTGGCGGCGTGCTGCTTCTCCGACTTGACGGACGCGGCGGCGCCGTGCACACCAAGTGAGACGGCGCAGCTCGACAAGCTGGCCGACTCGCTCGGCGGGCTGCTGCGCGTGTGCAAGACCGACTCGGGCTTTGATCTGTACCCGTTCAAGAGCTACCCGCCGAGCGACAAGGCCACGATCGTCTGCAACGGCCGCAGCTGCCCGAGCGTGATCTACAACCTGCAGCAGGCGAACCTCCCGGCGTGCACCGTGGACGTGCAGGGCAAGGCCATGACGCCCAGCGAGTACCTCAGTTCGCTGTGCCCGGCGAATGGCACAGGTGCCACGACCACACCGGCACCCTCGACCACGCCAGCGCCCTCGACGACTGTGACGCCCACGCCGAGTGGAGCTCCATCGGCGACGACGCCAGCGCCTTCGAGCACGACCTCGTCTCCGTCATCGACCTCGTCAGCACCGACCGCGGCGACGCCCACGCCGAGTGAGCCAGATAGCAAGGATGGCGGCTCATCCGCGTCCAAGGCGGACGCCTCGTCCAGCGTTGAGACGCCGCCGGCCACCACGGAGGCCGCCAAGGTGCCCACCAAGGCGCCCGCGGTGCCCACGACAGCGCCGGCGTCCGGCGCGGCGTCCTCGCTCGTCGCCGTGAGCGTGCTCCTTCTCACGGTGGTCGTACACGTGCTGTGAGATCCGTAAGCGGAGAACGACCGGACAGTATCACGACTCAAGCATACCCAGCCCAGGTAACAACTAGTGGAATGAGTGAAATGAACGTGTATGTTGTTACGCGACGTGTACTCTACTAACATCAAAAGCAGACGACCTCACTACCAGGAGGAGGAGCGCCACGCTGTTTACATCAGCATCACGGCGCCAGCCAGCGACGTGGCGCAGATGGCAGTCGCAACGCTCGTGGCCGTGGCAGCGCCGCTGGTCGTGGGCTTGGGGGTCGGCACCGACGTCTTGGGCGTGGCGGTCTCCGGCTCTTCGGTGGCTTCCACCTCGTCGACCTGCTCGATCGACGTGTCGCTGCTGCCGCTCGCCGAGCTTGCGTCCACGCCCGCCTCCTCGTCCTCCGAGGTGCTCGCGTCCGAGGGCGCGGCCGTCGTGGCGGCAGGCGCCGTGGTCGTGGTCGTGGTGTTGCTCTTGGTAGTCGACGGCACAGGCGTCGCCGAGGGCGCCACCGTCGTCGCCGAGGGCGCCACCGTCGTGGCCGAGGGCGCGGTGGTCGCGGTCGCGGGGGCCTGGGTAGACGACGCCGGCGCCGGCGTAGCACTTCCGCTGCCGCCCGCGGCGAGCGTGGCGCAGCCCGTCGTCACGCGCTCGAGCAGGTCCTTCTTGACCGAGACCTCGCCGATCTGGCAGTCGGGCAGGCCCATGGCCGCCACGGCGCTCAGCACCTGCTTGCAGGCGTCGCTCTTGCAGATCGCCGTGAGCTGCTCGTCCGTGGGGCGCGTTGGCGGCACAAACGAGTACTTGGACTGCTCCGTGCAGGTCTTGACGGCCGGGTTCGCCAGAAGCGGCTGAAGCTTGGAGAGATCGCACTGGTCGGCGGCGTGCGCGGCCGAGGCGGCGCAGGCAGCGAGAAGCGCAATGAAGAGCTTCATGGTGGGCGGGGAGGGACTGGAGGGTAGACTGGGTGTGTTGGGGAGGTCGCAAGTTGCGGAATGAGCCGGTCAGAAGGGAAGAGCACGGTCTCCAGCCTTGAAGAAGGCCGCTACAACGCCTCATCGCTGCCGCCTCATGGCGATCATTCTGGGCCGCAAGCGCGCCAGGCGGTGGCCACTGTCATGGGAGAGCGGACGGAGTTTCTGCTGATCTGTAAATCGTTTGTATAGAACTCGAGTATGTGAACGGGAGAGAGCGGCACCGGAGACCTCTCTCCCCCAGCTGCGGGGCAGCACGACAGGAGCTCTGGTGGTCAGTTGAGTAGCGTCCCGCCCACAGCTGTGGCTCTGCGTCAGGCCCACGTGTGGCCGGGAGAGAAAGAGATAGAAAGAGACAATCAATGGAAAGGACCGGGCAGGTCAACAGACGCCACATGGAGAGACCTTGACCATATGAGAGAAATCATGCATGTTGAAGATATCCGGACGACATGGCTACACTTGAAGTACAGGAACGGGTGCGACCCTGGCTTTTCCTACTCCTCCTCGGGCTCGACGTACTCCTGTCCGCGCACGTACGCGCCGCCGCCACTGTCGCCGCCGCGGGTCTCCGCCGGCGGCTTGTCCGTGCACGTGCAGAAGGCCCACTGGTTGCCCTCGACGCCCTTCGGCTCGGCCTTGGTCTTCTTCTTGACCTGCGGCATGGGCAGCGCGCACCAGAGGCGCTTGGCATTGTCGCCCGTGCGCGTGGACAGCTTCACCTTCTCGACGATCCACACGCCGTCCTTGCCGTAGTACGTCCAGTCCTTGAGGCACTGGTCGTCGTGCGGGACCGCGTACTTCCAGTGGCCGGTAGCCTTCGAGCCGCCCGAGAGGTAGGCGTTGAGCATGGCCCAGTGGCCGTCCTGCTTCGGGTGCTTGAGGCACGAGTACGTCGTGGCCTTCGTGCCTCTCTTGAGGCGCCACGCAGGCACGGCGTTCGGCGGCTGCTTGCAGTACGTGCCCGTGCGGCCCTCGGCGGTGAAGGTCACATTCACGAACGGGAGGTTGGGCGCGTCCGCCGCCGACGCCGCGTGCGCCGAGCAGAAGAGCGCGAGGAGGAGAAGCAACACCGCGCGGAGCGCCATGGGGAGCTGCTTGTGTGCTTGGTGGGGTGGGAAGCGGAGACTTGGGCGGTGGGAGGCAAGAGTGGGAATGCGATCCAGCCTTTGAGGCCACAGCGCGGTTGCCAACGAGCGAGGGCACGTTCCCTTCCGATCCGAAGCCCTCCCTCGCGAGCGGTCCGTCAAGGTGGCGAGGGGGACGCATTCCCAGCGTCAACGCGGGGTATCGTTTCCCACCCCGTCGTCGGCGGTATCGTAAACTATGTATCCACAATCCTCTTGGCCTCAGAACGAGGGGGTGTATCCTACGTCAACACCCGCGTCATCCGCAGTGGCCGCGTCGTCGTCCACCGCCGTCCGAGGTCACGAGAGAGTGCGGCCTCCGCGCCACGAGCTGCACCCAACGTTGTGCGGTAATGGAGGTCTGGACGATTAGGACTATACGTGCAGTTGAGCGTCTCGAGGAATCCGCGGGCAAAAGCGCCGATTACAATGTTGAAGGCGTCCCACAACAGTAGTGTCCCCCACAGGCTTGCACACGGCGGCGCCAACTCCATCAAGCTGGTCTTCTCCCAGAGCAACAAGGCACACGCGCGTGTGTGTGAGTGTGTGGGTGTGGGCAGCCTTCAACGCGTTCGACTAGCAGGTCACGCACCATTGGTTTGAATAAAAGAGTCCGTACAAAACGGCAAGTGGCTGGTGGTTGACATGGCTACATTATTAAAGGGGGGGTACTACAAAAAAGCGCAAAGCGCATCGAGTGCGGGGCCGGTGGCCCCCTGCCTTCCTTACTCGGGGTCGGTGTACACTTGACCGGCCACGTACGCGCCGTCATCGCTATCATCGCCGTCGCGGGTCTCCGGTGGCTTGCCCGTGCACGTGCAGAAGGCCCACTGCTTGCCCTCGATGCCCGCCGGCTCGGCCTTGGTCTTCTTCTTGATCTGCGCCACCGGCAACGCGCACCACAACCGCCGGTCCTCGTCACCCGTGCGCGTGAGACGGCCGTCCACTTGCTCAACGACCCACACGCCATCCTTGCCGAAGTACGTCCAGTCCTTGAGGCACTGGATGGCGTTGGGGTCCGTGTAGTACCCCCAGTGCTTGCCCTCGGTGCCCCCCCGAGCGGTAGGCGTTGAGCATGCTCCAGTAGCCGTCCGTCTTCGGGTGCTTGAGGCACGAGTACCACGGACCCTTCCGGCTACGATTGAGGCGCCACGACGGAAGCGCGTTCGACGGCTGTTTGCAGTACACGGCCGTGCGCGTACCCGTGCTCGTGCGGTCCTCGGCCCTGTACGTCACGTTCATGAACGGGAGGTTGGGCGCCTGGTCCGCCGCCGCCGCCGCGAGAACTGCCGAGAAGAAGAGCAAGATGAGGAGAACCAACGCCGCGCGGAGCGCCATGGCGAGCCGCTTGATGGAGACGTGAAGGTGGGACGCCGGTGGGAGGGCAGAATGGAAAGTGGGATCGAGTCTTTTTGAGATCACCGCGCAGTGGTCATTTCGGGCACATTCCCTCTACACCATGGCTCACTCTAGGAAGCAACCCTTCGATGTGGCGATGGAACTCCTTCCCAGTACAGTACCAGTATTGATGCGGAGCATGGTTCCCCCTCATCACCAGCGGTATCAAAAAACTACGTATCCACGATCCGCTTGGTCTCAGAACGCCAGAGATATCCACGTACCCGCCCGCGTTATCCCCCGTGTGCGTCCACGACCGTCGTCCGAGGTCTCGAGGGGACACTCGCGCCACATCACTCACGAATTGTGTGGTGGTGGCGGCATGGACCATGAGCACGCGCAGCTGAGAGTCCATCCCGCCAGTTCAAGCGGCCTTAGGACGACCGTCTCGAACAATCCGCGGGCAATGGCGATTGCCATGTTGGAGGCGTTACGGGCGTCGTCGAAATGACCGACCTCATCAACCTGAAGCTCTCCAACCACGCGTCCCGCGGACTGACCAGCGAGCACTCGCTTGCGGCGGGTAGGCACACACTCGAGCGAGGATGTGCCAACCGCCACCTCTGGGCCAATATCTCTGCGATTGTGCGGGTGTGGGTAGCTGCTGGCGGACATGGCTACATTGTGTAAAGACATGGCTACATTACTTGAAGGTCATGCACGACAGGGACCTTGCCGTATCCTAATTACTGGGGCTCGCCGTAGACTTGGCCGGGTACGTACGCGCCATCACCGCTTTCATCGTCGCGGGCCTCTGACGCTGGCGGCTTGTCCGTGCACGTGCAGAAGGCCCACTGCTTGCCCTCGATGCCCGCCGGCTCGGCCTTGGTCTTCTTCTTGATCTGCGCCACCGGCAACGCGCACCACAACCGCCGGTCCTCGTCACCCGTGCGCGTGAGACGGCCGTCCACTTGCTCAACGACCCACACGCCATCCTTGCCGAAGTACGTCCAGTCCTTGAGGCACTGGATGGCGTTGGGGTCCGTGTAGTACCCCCAGTGCTTGCCCTCGGTGCCCCCCCGAGCGGTAGGCGTTGAGCATGCTCCAGTAGCCGTCCGTCTTCGGGTGCTTGAGGCACGAGTACCACGGACCCTTCCGGCTACGATTGAGGCGCCACGACGGAAGCGCGTTCGACGGCTGTTTGCAGTACACGGCCGTGCGCGTACCCGTGCTCGTGCGGTCCTCGGCCCTGTACGTCACGTTCATGAACGGGAGGTTGGGCGCCTGGTCCGCCGCCGCCGCCGCGAGAACTGCCGAGAAGAAGAGCAAGATGAGGAGAACCAACGCCGCGCGGAGCGCCATGGGAGCTACTTGGTGGTGGGTGGAGCCGGGGTGTGACGCTGGGACGTTCGTGGGAGCACAGAATGAAAAGTGGGATCGAGACCACAGCGAATCAATCCCCGGCAGGTTCTAATGCTTACCATCCCCACGATGGCGTCCTTTGGGGCCATTGAGATGGCGCGGATTTGCATTACCATGGTCGACGCGTGGCGTAAAGTGCTTGGTGTCGGATCGAAATGCGGATCCAAAACGCCTCCCGCGTCATCCGCGGTGCCGTTCCCTCGCCGTCGTCCGAGGTCACGCGGCGACGTGCGCGCCACATACCCAACGAGCGAGTGGTCACGACGCTGTGGGCCATGCGAACGCGTCCGTCGCGCCCGTACCAGTGTTCTTGGAACGCCCCGTTTCGTCGGAACTTTCGTGGGGCGAAGGGCGTTACACAAGCGAAACCAGTGGTCCCCAAAAATGGCTACACTTGGAGAGCCCCCCAGTGACCTCAACTCACAAGTGACTCGACCGACCATGAAGCTCACGGAGGAGCTCATCAAGCGCCGCAGCAAGCAGTTCGACCTCGGCTGCATCACGCTGCTGGACCTGTCCGGCGCCGGTGCGTGCGTGTTGTGTGGATGGTGTGGCTGTGGCCTGGGTCCGTCTGACGTGGCCTGTGGGGTTCTCGTGGCCTGCTAGGACTCACGGGGATCGCGAACTTGGACGACTGCACCAACATCCTCAAGCTAAACCTCTCGGACAATAAGGCGCGCTGGCAGACGAGTGACTGGCTCGAGGGCGGTGGCTCTGTGCTGATATCTACGCGTTGGGTGGACATCTAGATCACGGACGTGGATGGGCTGCCCGTGCTGACCTCGCTGCTCTCGCTGGATCTCTCGAACAACCACCTGCTTTCTATCGGTACGGTATAAAACTGTTCCGCTGAGACCACAGAGGGGGTTACTGACTGATCTGTCGATTACGCGGGGGCTTTTTAGATGATCTGCCGCGGTTCCCGGCGCTGGAAGAGCTCGTGCTGTCGGTAGGAACTCCCAAGAGCTGCCATGCATCAATCCCGTGACACTCATGTGAAGTCGTTGGTCGGTTTCCTCTCTACTACTACAGAACAACCAGATCTCGTCCATCGACTTCAGAACACTAGCCGCACGCGTACGTCGAGGTCTTCTTTCTTATCGACGAAAACATCGCTGAGTTTGTGTTCGTGTCTCAGTTGCCGCGACTGCGAAAGCTTCACTTGGACGGAAACTCCGTGGAGACCTCGTCGTCGTTTATCACGCAACTACGCGCGGCTTTCCCCGATCTGCTCACGCTCAACGGGGAGGCCGTCGCGTTCTACGAGGTAAAGGAATCACTACTAAAGGAGGTCTAGCGGTTATCAGGATGCTGACAAAACGTCCGCTACAGGCACTGAGCCACGCGCCCGTGCCGCCTGACAATGGCCACGCTCGGGAGGCTTTGTCTGCGCCAACATCGTCTGCCTCGACTACTTTCAAGCTCCCGCCCTTTGACGCGCATCAGTTTGCTGCGGACACGACCAAGCGACTTGAAGGTGCGTGCGGGGCGTTTTCGGGTGGAAGGATTCAGCGGTTGATCTTTGTTCGCCCTGTCTAGCGATGCTCCGCGAGGCCCAGCAGACGCTCGAGACCGAGTCTCGGCGCGTGGAGGCGGCCTTCCGCCAGCTTGAGGCCTGAGACGACGCGAGCAATGACTTTTGAAACCCATGCAAATTGGACTATTCACTGTTCCTGAACCGTACTTCGCCACTCCCCTTTCCGCTGCTGGTCGATCCGACAGCAGGCGGCTACACCATCATGTCGACGTCGTCCTGAGACCGCTGGTGGGCCTCGGTCGCGCTGTCGTAGATCGACTTGCGGCACGTGGGGCACGTCGAGTTGACCACGAGCCACTCGTCCACGCAGTCCTTGTGGAAGTGGTGCTCGCATGGCAGCTTGCGCAGCTCCTGCGCCGGCTCGTACTCGTTCAGGCAGATGCAGCAGCTCGAGTCCTCGGGCGGGAACATGGCCGGCGAGAACTTTTGCGTCTCCAGTCGACTGATGGCCTACACGAATTTCACAAAAGCGTCCAGTGAGCGGACTGTCCTAGTCATCGCTTTGATTTTCCACGGGGTGTCGTACCTCGCGCGTGGCGCCCTTGCCGCGCATGGGGTCTTGCAGGCGGCTCAGGATACGGATGACGCACGGCAGGCAGAAGCAGATCACGGGCAGCAGCGCGAGCAGCAGGATGCAGGGCAGAAAGATCTTGGCGTACGAGATGACGATCATCCACATAGCGAGCTGGTAGAGCGTGGAGCCGTCGTCGCAGCGCGCGCCATCGGAGATGACCCACATGTTGCCGACAAGGAACCAGAAGAGCCCGGCGAGGTCGAGCCCGTACTTGAGGTTGCTCAGGTAGCCCATGTACCGCTCGCGCCACTCGATGACGCGGTTCGAGCGCCCGCCGTTGAGCTTGTAGACGACCCACTCGAGCGCAAGCGTGAGCGTCAGGTGGATTGTGTGGAGCAGCACCCAGACCTGGATGCGGTAGCACAGCGTCGACTCGGTCCACTTGAGCGCGAGGATCACGGCCGCCGCCACGATCTGCGGCACGTTCACGGCCGTGAGCACCCACATGATGAGCCGCGAGTTGCGCGCGTCGCGGGCCTCCTGCACCGAGCTGTTGAGCACGTTCATGCGCACGGCCTGCGCCTCGTCGTCGCGCCCGAGCAGCCGCTGCGCCGACTCGTTCCCGCCATTTCCTCCACCGCCCGCGGGCGCCGCTAATGTGGACGACGGCGCGCGCGGATCCATCGCGCTGCAAGTGTCGGCTTCTCCCTCTCGCTCGCTCGCTCACTTCCCAAGAAGGTCCGGAAGTCACCCTCACCTGAATAAAAGCCCCATCTTCTACGTTTTCAGCCAATCCGATACGTATAATCCTAAAGATTCAGCCAATCAGATATATGCTGATGAATAGGAGTGATGGTCTTCGGAGACACAACCAAAAAAGAGAATGACGGCGCGACTAGATCAGGAACATCAAGAGCCCGTCGACGAGCGAGGCGCCGACGGAAACGTTCGGCTGCGGTTTGCGCTGGAACACGAGCGGCGTGGGCGCGTGGATGGCCGCGAGCTCGCGCTGGACGTCCTCGAACGCCACGTGCTGCAGGTCGTGCGTGCCGATCGCGATGAGCTCGTCGCCCTCGCTCACCTGCTCGAGCCCCTCCAGCGTCTTCTTGCTCGGCACCTTCTTCACGATCGCGTAGTAGCCATTCTTCTTGGGCTTGCCCTTAAGCTCGAGCTTGGCGTCGTTCAGCACGAGCCCGATGTGCCCGCCGCTGTACACGATCTTGTAGAAGCGCGCATCGCGCTGCTTCTTCTTGCGCTCCTCCTCCTTCGACAGTGGCTTCGGCTCCTCCTTGATGTGGTGAAGCTCCTGCTGCTGTTGCACCTTTTGGATCTCGCCGACGGCAAAGCTCTGGCGCTTCATCAGCGGCGCGGGTCGGCGCATCGGCTGACGAGCAGGAGCTGCGGGTGCAGAGAACGGAGCCGGCGGCACTTGCTGCGCGTGGGTCGGCGAGCGCGGGGGCTGCAGCTGCTGCTGCATCGCAATCTGGTCCGCGGCAGACGTGTTCGCGCCCGACGGGCGGCGCTGCTGGCCGCTAGCCGAGCGTCGGCGCTCACCACTTGTCGGCGACGTCACGTCTTCATGGAGACGCACGAATGTGAGCTTGCACGGCCGCGGGAAGCTCTTGAGCGTGTCCACGACCTTCTCAAACCGTAGCGAGTCCAGGTCGGCCTTGTGCTCCACATCGCGCACGCTCACGAGGATGTCGCCGGGCTGCGGGTCGAGCGGCAGGAAGTCGGGCGAGATGCGGTCGTGGTCGACGGACGTGATGATCGTGTGCAGCGAGCACGGGTCCATCGCGAGCGACACGCCGAGCGGGTGGCCCGGGGGCCACGTGTACGTGTACGAGCGCGCAATGTCCACGAGCTCGATGGCCTGCGGCGCCTCGTGCGCGCGCGAGCAAAAACGCACGGTGATCGGTAGCTCCTCGTGCTGGAAGACCTGCACCATCTCCTGGAGCGTCGTGATCGGCGCCATGGGCGCGCCGAGCGCGTGCACTTGCACGGCGACGACGACGTCGCCCACGGCCACGCGCGAGCGCTTGACGGCGTCCGACGCCGTGTCCATGACCTGGCACACGACCGGCGCATCGTTCTCGTTGGGCGTGAAGCGCAGCCCGAGCGCGCCGGCCTCCCAGCGCACGTCATACACGTCCATCTTCGCCGGCGGGTGTTGCTGCTGTTGCTGCTGCTGTTGCTGCTGCTGTTGTTGCGGCTTCCACGGGGACTGCGCGGGCGTCGAGCGATGCGCGGGTGAGCGCGGCGCCTGCGGCGGCTGGCGTTTGTACTGCAGGAGCTGCAGCGCGTTCGCGTCCTGCGGCATGGCGACGCAAGGGACACAGATCGCAACGCGACGGTAGCGTCCAATTGCCGGCTTGAGAATGTACTGCTCCGAGACAGCGGAGAGCTCTTCGCGACCTCTAATAACGCATAGCTATGTGATTCCTCCTATCACATACTGGAACAGCTACTGATCCGCAAACCTCTATAAAAGGATACTGTGATGCGCTGAACTGGCTGGCTGTTGCTCGAAAAACGTTGAAACCAGCTGCGGGCGCCCAAACACGTTTCGTGCCACTCTCCCGCTCCTAATACCGTCGCCGTAACCGGTAATCTACCGGTTTCATTCTCGGTATTATATACCAGAGGGATGCGGATACGACCGGTATCACAGTACGCGTATCGACACTTTTTTTTCCTGTTTCCCCCTTCGTCCCCATCTTCCAGGCGCCAAGGGCAACCTAAGCAGGCGGCGCTCTCGTGCATGGCCGTCGGAGCGCTGCGCCAGTGAGACGAGCCGCACGACCACGACGATGCCGCAGACGTCGACGACGCCGCATGCGCCCGTGCGCCACGTGGACGAGCTGCTGCTGGCGGCCAGCGACGTGGCGGTCGTGGACCGCGCGACGCTCTCGCTCTGGCACTTCCAGCACCTGCTGCGGCCGTATCTCGCGCCGCCGGCCGCGGCCACAACCGGCCACGATAAGCCCACCGACGCGGGCGACGACAAGGAGAACAATGGCGTCGCGGCGGGCAACCAGGAGGCTGTGGCTGTGGCCGCAGGTGTGGCCGCCGCGGCGATGCCGACGAGCGTGGAGCTGGACGACGGCATGGCCGTCGCGGCCGTCGCGTTTGCCGACTCCGCACAGGCAGACAGTGACGTGATCCAGGAAGCTGTAGGCGCGACGCAGCTGACGAGCGCGACTGTGGACGCCCATGTGGCGGCGGGTGGCGGTGGTCGCGTCCTGCGTTCGCGCCGAGCGTCGATTACCGAGTCGGAGATCTCGATGGACGACGAGCCCGACGCGGCCACGAGCATCCCGAACGCGCGGCTTTCGATGGCGACGCGCGTTTCGGTCATCTACCGCCGCTACCGTTGCGTACTGTGTCTGGACGCGTCGCCGTCGGCGCTGTCGATCGACGTGCACTCCGGAAAAGTGTTTCTCGACATGCTGTTCGAGTCCGTGGAGGTGCGGCTCCCATCGTATCCTATTTGTTTTGGTGTCCGCAATTGGCTAACTTTTTCTGTTTGTGTGCTTAGCTCTTTGTGCGGAATCTGCTCCAGCCCATTGAAGTTGGTGGCGTTGCGTTCGTGCCCGAGTTCAACGTCTCCGTGATGGTCCAGGGCGCCTACGTGGAGTCGCTCTGCGTGCTCGTACAAGGCTTCGTGCTCGACCGTCTGAATGCCGATCGTCTCCTCCACCTCGTGCGCGAGCGGCTCACACTCCTGGAAGACGAGTGGGCAGCGACAGCCCGCACTTTGACAGTGGATGCCAGTGGAGCGCCGAGACACCGCGCCAGCCTCTCGTCAATGCTGCAGAACGCCGTCTTTGCGCTCAACTCGTTGCCAAGTGGTGCCGCCCCACTGATCGTACTCGCGACGGATGGAGTCGTCGATTTGCTAAACGCCTACACGTACGACAGCCTGGTCATGCAGCTCGTTCGCCACGACATTCAGTGCCACTTCCTGCGCATCGGCGGGGCAGCCTGGAACGATCCACATGCGTCATTTGGCTACGTGCCTGATGTCGACCTGCTTGAGTTTGTCGCTCAGGCCAGCGGCGGGTCGGTCACCGAGTATGTCTCCTTACATCAATCGTGTGCTGCGCCTCCGGTCCGTGACAGCGTCAAGTGCATGTCGAATTTCCAGGCGTCACTACTCGTTCGACCGTCAAGAGTCCAAGCGATTTCTGCGCCCGTTTTGAAGCTCGACATGACGTGGTGTGCCTCGCACGATGGCAACCAATACATGCCACTTCGACCATACCGGATGTGGCGCGAAAAAGTCCATGAATACCGGATTCAAACCGACGTCCAGCACATCGTAGAAGCTCGTATTCGCGAGGGCTTCGCAGTGAACAAGGTCCATGTGCAGATGATGCAGCGTGCTGCAGATGGTAGTCTGGTCAAGATGCCTGTACCCTCGGTTGGCTCGGCGGTTCCAGTTGAAACACTAGCGTCTTTTCACGCTGCTACCAAAGTGTTGCTTGTCTTTGTGCTGCAGTGGAAGCAAAATGTGTGGCTGGAGTACGTTATCTCGTCTACCATCGACAGCCAACCGCACGGCCGAGCCTCGCTTATGTCTCGTTCGGGCACTTCCAAGACCGTCGGTGGTACGACTAGCAGCACAACTGGTCCCGTTGGGCATTCGAAGAAAGACCAGACGTCGACTGAATGGTACGTCAAGGTAAACGTGCTCGCCGACGGTGAGTTTTTGCGCTCGTTCGAGGATAGCCGGTCGAATGCGCAGGCGCGTCAAGCGAATGTGGGGGCGATAGGTGCACCGATCTCATTACACGAGTTCATTCGACACGTTCAAGATGTTGATCGAGTGCTTCTGCATCTGATGACTGCTGCCGCGAGTGTGATCAGTGCGACAGACACAGCTTCACACTTTTCGTTCGGCTCTCACGTCAATCACAATGTTTCGACGGCACCACATCTCCTCCATACCACCAACAAAAGCCAGGCCTCACATCCAGTTTTCGGCATCATTGGCGAGCTGTCGCCCGTGCTTTGGCATCGTTGGTTTCACGTGGATCGATTCGAGGTGCTAGCTGTTGTCGTGGATGACCCTTCACCCCAGGCATTCTACCCCCGAGGAGTGCAACCTCAAGTGATTCCGAGAACCAGTGCACTGCACCCAGCTTCGAGAGCTCGTCAGAACCGACGAGCTGGGATGTCCTTGGAAGCAAATGTCCACCCTTTGCTGGTTGGGAGGGACTATACTGTGGACCGGATTCGGGGAGCGCTTCTTCGTTGGTCATCACACCGGCTGGGGAAGGACCTTTTCTTGCGGTTTCTATCGTCGGATCCTCAGCGCGCCGAAGATCGCAACAAGCAAGCTGCTTCAGTGTCAGCTGTCGGCGCTCCTGTCGGTAAGCGGCGACAACAGAGATCATCGCTGAACAGTGCCACCCTGGCAGCACAGATCAACGCTAGTATGGAGCAAACACAGCTGCAACACAAACGCGAGGAACCATCGAAAGGCGCGTTGTGCTTCGTCCGAGTTGAAGCCAAGAATCACACGCTAGTCGTCATCCATGTCGCATTCTTCTCGGCGTCGGTTTCGACGAGGCGTGAGACCCTTGCAGAGCTGAAGAATATTGTCGCAGTGAACGAATCGGCGCATAACACGGCGCAAGGAAACGTTGGTGGCGTTTCGACGACTCCGAACCTACCCGGTACTTCCCGCAAGTTGGTTCTTTGCCACCGAATGCTGAGCCGGTTGTTGGTGACGCACGACACGCTGGTTTTGGAGGATACGGATAA
This sequence comes from Pythium rhizo-oryzae, assembly GCA_027475725.1. Lineage (NCBI taxonomy): Eukaryota > Oomycota > Peronosporomycetes > Pythiales > Pythiaceae > Pythium > Pythium rhizo-oryzae. The sequence continues at coordinate 55,916 of JAMFLL010000081.1, forward strand.
CCATCCAGATAGCTCAATCGATTCCGATAAACCGATGGTGGCGTGCTGCGGTGGTAGCGAGTTGCAGCTTCGAAGTGTGTTCGGTGCGTTTATGTGGCATTCGAGTTGGAAGTGGCGACTATCTCGGAACAGCAACACATCTCTGATGGAAGTCATGCGTCACCTGCACGAGGCACGAATTCGTGCCGGGTTTTGGGTCCTCGACTGGAATCTTGAAGAAGATGGTGATTCTATGCGGACGGCCAGCGTGATATTCGGAAGGGAGATTCTGATGGAAGATGAGAACGGTCACTTGAAGACGTCTTTGATCCAGTACGGAATCAGTCGAACGGCCGACAACTGTTTGTTGACGTCGTTTTGGATGGAGCCTCAGTACGGATTTGCAAAGGCCACGCTCGCGCGTGATGCAAATATCTCTGGTCAGCATGACGCGTTCCATCGCAGTCTGAGACATGCTGTGGGCCATGAGGTGCCTTTAAGTGAACTGGTGGGAAGGTCAAATCCAAGCGCATTCGTGCAGAACGGCTACGCCGAGCGCACGGTGGGTGAGACGCAAGGATCGGCCTCACCCTACCTTGATGAAGGAAAGCTACTCGCGCTTATTCGAGAGTTCATCTTTGACTCGGATCGTCACCTTCTTTCGTGCCTCCACACTTTCGAAACCGTTGCTAGTGTTCAGGAAGCTGGAATCGATGTCTCAACCCAACGATACGTCAGCCATGCGGTCCCAGGTATTGTTGGAGTACCAGCTGAAGGAGAAGAACAGAGTGGATGTCGCGCGTTGGTACCGGCGTTCAGCACCGCCCGCTTGCTGGAATCTTCAAAGCGATCAAGTGAGCATTTCCTGATGTATCTCGAGCGCGGCATCGACATTTCTCCTGAAGTTGGTGTGATTGATTCGGTTCCACCGTTGTCGCCGGCGAATATCTATCTCTACTCTATGCTAGAGCGCACACTAAGGAGTCTCAGCGATTGCGAAGTTGCATGGACGGATGGCAACGGTGGCTTCGTCGGCGACGCGCTTGACCATACTCCCACTTCCTGCGTTCCAACGATTTCATCTCAACTGCCACTTTGGTTCCTTCACAGTCAGTCCAGCAATGACGTGCCAAGCCATCACCAGCTCAGCCATGGCCACTGCTTCGCCAAGTTGCTGCCGAACGAGACAGTTATCCTGGCTTTTTTACCAGCTATCTCAACCCTCGCAAAGAGGAAACGCCCCATGCTGTCTCCTACTGACGCCGGGGAGAAAAGCTTGTCAAGCCAGAAACCTGGGATGGCGCGTTGGCACCAGAGGCATCAGCTGAAAGCGACTACTTCGATGGAAACTGGTCAGCTTGTTGCGGCTCAATCCAGCATGCTGAAGATGTCGGTCTCGGCGGACGACATTGTGCTGTATCAAGAACGCCGGCAGAGCTTCAGGGAAGGCTACAAATCATGGCGAATGGGCCACTTTCAGGGTGCGAAGGATGATAAGTCTCATCGAGCCGGTCATAGCGGGCAGTTGTCGCCCCGACCGAAGGTTACCTCTTTCTCGGAGGATTACGAGTTCTGTGAATCGGTGTGTCGCGAAGCTGAAGTCGGCTGTGATTTCCACTTGCTCATTGAGAAAGCCGACGGAGAATTGGGGTCTGGTTATTTTCAAGTCGCCTTTTATGAGTGCTCCCTTGCCCAACTATCTGCGACGCTGACAGCTGAACCGTTCCACGGACAGACGAGCTCACATGAGCAGTTGCTCAGTCAGCTTTTCACTCGACGTATGTCGCAGAGACCGACCGAGCCGGTTGTCGAGAATAATCGGATTCCGCCGATAAATAAGCGAGGCACATCAACGGCGTTCGGCTCTCGTACTGGATCTGGGATACCTCCGCCTTCTCCATTATCAATCCCGGTAGAACCTGCGCGTGAAGAATCAGCGGTCAGCCTTGCCGTGCTTCATTCGAGCATGACGTTCCGGAAGAAAGTGAAACGTGCCCATGAGCACAATTTCTCCCGTGGCGTGTACGTCTCTCTTCGAGATGGAGCACCTGTCCAGCAAAGTGACCTCATCCAGGCACTTTCCAGTTGTGTTGAGGTGCCCATGGATTTGGATATTACGTTGCTGTATCGTATGCTGCAAGTTGACATGATTCGAGAAACTGTGCCACGCTCAGCGCTTCGTTCATCCATGATCGACATGTTGAGCGGCAAGGCGATCCGAGACGCGCTGAAAGAGAGGCTGGACAAGTCCCTGGAAGGCATTCTTTCAACTCTGTTTCATGGAATCGCTGACACCAAGTACTTCGTATTTGTTGGAAGTGAAAACATGGCCGTCGATGACGTGGTTGGGGTCGCGGACAATGAAGGCGACGCTGTGCAACTCATGGTGGAAGAAGACGGCATCGCTGACGGTGATAACATGCCACTGAAGCGTCCACGCCTGGTCAAATCAATTTCGATTGCGACAGATACCGCTGGATTCAGTCACTCCGGCGGTCAGGACGGGGGAGGTCTTGACCAAGCATACGAAGAAGCGGGCGTGGAGGAACTCGTTGGCCTGACGTTTGATGCTTTTCCAGAAAATGCTGGCACCTCTTCAAGTATTGCTGATAACGCACTTGTTGAAACTGAAGATCAACATCAGCACCAAATCAACCAAGAAGAAGACGCCGAATTAAACAAGGACGTCGCGGCTGCAACGTCAAGTTTCTCATCCCCATTCTTTTTCCGATTCGAATGTCGTGAACTCTTGAAGGAACCTCCATCACGACCCCGATCGACGTCATCTGGTGTAAACAACCTTGAACTACCCGGTCCAGCTTCCAAGTCGGTGTTGCAAGGAAGTGCCAGTTCTTTGTCCTTTGTGGACCCGATGGGAACTGCGTTGGGTCAACCATCTTCGGTTGTATTGCCTCTTTGGCAACGAAAGAACGGTAGCGTGGAGCGAACCGAGACTGTACCGAAAAGCGTAACTGGTGGAATCAGTGAGATTGCTGAGTGGGCGGCTACGTTGTCGGGGCCAAAAATTGCGCTACGACTTGTCACGCTTACTTTGCCAAACGAACAACTCCTTGAGAGGACTCGAGGTCACCAGATTGGAGTTGATGTAGACGACAAGCGCCAAAAGGTGACACCTGCAGAACTTTTCTCTTCATTGCCGTTCTTCCAGCGTCAAGTCTTGAAGCGCATGCGCAAGAGCATCAAGGAGTGGTCAAGCACAGAGATCTTGGGAATATTGCGTAACGTGGAGTGCATTACTCCGGCAATCGCGCAGCTCGTGCAGAAACTGTTCCGTGATCTTCCGGAGGATTGCAGAACAACAGTGAAGTACCCGTTGAGTTTCGTCAACGTTCACCATGAAAGTGTTGATCCAGTGGCGCTGTTGGAGAAAGAACTCCGAATCGGCTCGGACTCTCTCCATCTTGTCGAGTGCGGCGGTCTATACTTCGTTGTGAGTCGGCTATCTGATGTATCGTTCAAGGTCCCCTACTGGGCGTTTCTCTCCATCGAGGATGGTAACATTGTGTTGCACCTTCACCATCAGCCAGTTGGCCATGCATTGGAGACGAATGGCTTCGATCGCCTCCAAGTGTTGACATCGCTCCACCTCGCAGTGAACGCTGTCTGCAAACGAGTCAACCAGTTTCTGCTGCTTCTGCAGTTGCATGAGACGAGATCTTGCAACGAGCTGCTTATTCCCTCAGATCCAGGCACATCCAGCGCCGGTCCGCCGTCTCCAACTTCGGCAGGCAATCGGCACCATGGATCTTCATCTGGGTCAAGTGCCTTCTTTTGGCCGGGGCAATTTGAATGTGATCGTAAGTATGCTGCGTTCTTCCGGCTCAATGAGCGTATGGTTCCAAGCATCGCTCTTACAACGCTGTGCACTCAAGCGCTCGAGCAGTTTCAAGTGCACAATCGTCGCCATGTTTTCGTGTATCGAGACCGCGGCGGCCACGTGTTCTACATGAAGATGAGTGTTGCGACGAGTGATGCTGTCAACCAGCCGACGAAACCTTATCTTCTGCACGCAAACAGCAACGGATCGCCGAGTGGTGGAGCACCGTCAGGCATTTTGCTGGAGGTATTCGGTGTCTGCTCTGCTGGCGAGGAAGTGACTCAAGAATTGTGCAGATTGCTGGAGCGGAAGCTTGATGAAACCATGCAGCTCATACTGATGAAGCTGCTTGCGCGCAACACAAAATTCCAACTCAGCTCGTCCGACATGGCGTTTATGTGCCCGCCTGGCGCAAGACCTGCAAAATCGACTGTCTACAAGGTACCGAGCGGAATCGTCCCACGTAGTGATGCGTCGACGGCTCTCTTGTTCTTGTGTCAGACACTAGGGATGACTTCGTACATGAGGCACATCAACACGTCGTCACATGCTCAAGTGACGGGACCCAGTCGATACGAACGCCAAAGTAGCACACGGTCTACCACAAGTCCGCGGGTCGCTGGTGAAGGAACATTGAGTGCAGAGGTGATTCAAGATATCAACCCCACCGGTTCCATCGACGTGAAGGGCGAATCAGTAGATGTCACCGACTCGACCGTGCTGCATCCCGCTTTGTTCGGTCAACATTGTACGCTCGCGGCAAACGTCTTCGACGGTATCCTCCATGACTCAGCGACAACGTCGCCCGTCTTTTTCTTGGAGGATCCTTCATCGATCAAGCCATCGAAAACACCCGAACGCACTACGCCGGTCATATTGGGCGATGCAACGTTTGCCGTCAATCTCAACTCGGAGCTGCGCTTGTCCCCGGGATTTTTATCCCGCGTGGGGAAGGGGCTTGCTGTCTTGAAAGTGGAAGTTTTGCAATGCGACGGTGACAATGCGAACGCTATGATAAAGGACGGAAGCGAGATCGTCCCACTAGAGGTTGGACAAACATTCGTCGCTTCAAGCCATTCAAGCGAAGAAGACCGATCATCAATTCTCTACGTTCGTTGTCAGTTATGGGTACGGGGCCCGATCCAAGTGGAAGCCTTTCGTTCCGTGTACGAGTCCCACGTGCGGGAATCCTTGTGCGACTACGCGATCGAAGCTATTATTCGCAATATGCGCCACAGGCACAAGGCTGGCAACATGGACGAAGACATAGTTGAGCAGACAAAAATGCCTCCCCAAGTGACTCGCCTAGTTGATCTCTTAGAGACATCGGCGCTGATGGCCTCGTCCTCAGTGACCAAGTTTTCGCTCCCAGTGGCGATCCAATCGTGGGATGTTGGCTGCATAGCGAGCCAAGTGCACAAGTATCTTGGTGCATCGTTACCTGTCCAAGCCCGTCCAGCTGTGTTCGGTCCAAAGGGCTCTCAGCTGGTGCGCATGGATCCGAACGATCTCCGTGCGCATGAAGGCAGCCAGGTGAAGCTGATTCCGATTCCTCCCATTGTTGAAAGCGGTGCTTTTGCCAGCAGCGCGCCTGCAGGTTTGACCAGCTCAGAATCCATCCAGTCGGAGCTGTCTGAGTTAGATTCTGTGTCCAGTTTACGCCAATCAGTGGGTTCGAGTACAATTGAGTCGCTGAGCTCGGCATCGCTTGTCGGATCGTCATCGTCACTCGGATTATCGAAAGAGTTCACGACCAGTGAACTCATGTTTCACTCGATGGCCAAGGGGGCAGGCCCGGAGATGGCAAAGAATGCATCGCTTCCAGTTGTTCAACAGCGCTCGTTCTACTATGTGATCGACGTGTCGGTAACCGGCGGGCTCCTCTTCCACGGGTACAACTTGAGCCAACAGGTCGTTGATGCGATTGCGCTGCACTTGGCCCGTGTGATGACGTGGAGCTTTTTGCGGGATCGCATGCTGCAAAGTTTGTTGTTGCAGCGCGGCGGTGTGGGGTACGCTGCTCCAAGCGGGACTTCTGTCGTTCACCCGCGCCTGCTGCTCTCGAATGGAGGAGCATTGAATGCCGCCGACTTCACCGTGAACTATGTCACATTCCAAGCAACGATTGTACCTATTCTCCAAGCGTTCGATGTCATCCCGAAGAGCGTTGACACGACAGGTCGACTTGACATCTCGCCGTTTGGCAAGCTGCTTAAGGAGATGGGTGTACAAGTGATCGAAAAGGGTGAACTCCAACGAGGTCGATCGAGAAACCCGGCCTCAAGTCGCCCCGGTCCTGACGAATCTTCGGTGAGTCGTTCAGGATCCATGCGCTCCGGGATTTTATCGTCGGGCAACTCACAGCGCTCGATGGGAGGAGCTGTCGAGAAGCCTCCAACACCAAAGCCAGGTGTGGGAGCAACGGTTCCCTCCCCAACGAAACGGGGTTCAACGGGAGGCCTCACGCCGGCTCTCTCGATCGGGCCAAGCGGCAATCACCAGGTTGGTGGTCCAAGCGCGGGGAACGTGGCAAGAATGCGCTCGAACCCTACTGCGGCGAACGCGTTGATGGCGGCAAGGGCGCGCGCACGAGGTGGGGGCTTTCCTGGGAAGATGGGTGGCGGACCTGGCGTTGGGTCGAGCCGAGCTGCGGGCGAGGTAGCACCATGGGATCTACCTGTCACGAACACGAAGGCAGTGCCGTCAACAGCTACTTCGATTGCAGCACCAGGAAAGCCACAGGGCCAGGCGGATTCAGTGCCGAGGCCTGTCTCACAGACTCCGGGGTTGGGTCGATCAGGATCGAATGGAGGAGGGAATCACTCGAGCATGGTCCCGCAAAAGCGGCCGAGTGGATCGAAGGCCGCGCCAGTGCCAATGGCAACAGCTCCAAGATCAGCATCTGATAGCAAGCACTCCGCGGCAAATGAGTGGAGAGCTGTGCTGGCGCAGGCTTGGGGACCCCATTACAAATACTGCTCACGAAACGCCTTCGTGCAGACCACCATGTCATCGGAGAGATCGAAGAACAAGGATGTTGACGACCCGGTCAAGATTAAAATGTCGGATCCTTTGCGGTTCTACGGCGCAGTCTTCCAGCGGCAGCAACAACTCATGGTGTCGTGCTCAACTGCTTCCGATCTTTGCCTCGGGCTGTTTCGACAAATCCAGGAGACAACCGGTGACAGGGCGGTCATTGCTGTGACGGACGAGAAGGCTGTGCACACGATGATGCAGTCGGGGCACGTGATGTTCCACCAGCGGTTCCGTGTGAGCTACATCGAGCGATGGGAAGTCGTGAAGATCGACGACGAGTATGTGGAGGACGGATCGAACACTGGTCGGTTGCGTGCCTTGCAGGCGTCGATGGATTTGGTGAACCTTCTCTCGTACAAGCAAGAGTTTGTGTTCACGGGGAACGAGCGTGTCGTGGCCAAGCTTTTGACGGAGCACACTGTACAAGCGATGTGCGGCAAGGAGGGACAAGCCGTGCGCGAGATGAAGCTGCAGATCCTGAAGGCAGTGTTCCATTCACGCATGGATGTTGTCCAACGCTTCTTCGACCAGTACGCTGCCCACCTCCGCAGTCTTGGGTTTCACCATCTTCAGATGCCATCGAGTCGCTTGGGGCAAAAGCAGTCCTCGACAACGGGTCTCATCGCTCCGAATTCCAGCAGTGCGTCAGGATCGGGATCGGTGACGCCAACTCGCTCGTCCGTGGATGCGTTCGCTTCAGAGGGAGAAGCGTTCTCCGAGTTCTTTGTTCACAGCGGTGGTATTGTCAAGAAGAGCGCTGGTGGGAGACGAACCGTGAATGGATCGGCGGGTATGCCCAGTGACGTCTTGGTTCTCGAGCTGAAGTGCGACTACACTGGCGTCCAAGTGAGCGTCGTGCTCGTGAACGAACAAGATTTACGACAGCAGCAACTCGGTCACCAGCGCCATCTCGACCCGGTCAAGAAGATCTACACCCAAGGCGTGCTCGTGAAGCAAGTCTCGCAATCGTTGCGGGACACGCTAAACACCAGGATGCTGATCCACGATTTCACGATTCAGTTCTTCCATCGGTGCTTGCTGGACTGGACATGGCGGAAACCGGATGGCTCCTCAGCCCGGCCGAGTACGAGCCCGTCCACGTTGCACAACATGGTCAAGGGTGTGCGGTGTTTTTTGCGATCGTTCCCATACTCGGTGTCCGACAAGTCAACCTCGAGTGGAGCACGAGAATGTGCGCTCGAGGCTGCAACTGTCGAGCTCCCCGTGCGCAACTTGCAGTCGGACTTTTCGGAGTCGATTCTTGTCAAGATTCTCCTGCGGTACATTGCATGCCACGGATCACGATACGATGTCACGGACTTGACGCAGTTTGGCACGCCGGATACGATTGCCTGTCACTCGGCAGCAGGCAACTTCTTCAGCCGGCAAGTTGGAATCAATGGCGCTTCGTCATCCTCTTCGTCGTGGAACCGACCGGGCAGCATGACAAGTCCAGGGTACTCGCTTCTCATCACAACACAGGAATTGTGGAAAGGCAAGAAGCGCCCGAAGAACTCGGTGCTGTTAGCGCTTGTGCGAAGTGCGCCACCATCTGCTATCCTACTACCAACCGACCGCGCCATGCGCGAGGCCGAGTTGTTTGTCAAGGAGCTGTTCCGTGCCGCCGCCGCAAACTACGAGCGAGATTTGCTGTGGTCTCGTCTGCTCCACAATGACAGTCAGGGCCCATCCGCCGATGTTGCCCACGTGTTGTCTCTGCCAGTCGAGCATTTCCGTGTCGAGGTCGGACCGCAGCAGCTTGAAGAATGCCTACGTCTATCCGTTTGCATCCCACTCCAGCAGATTGACCCAGACCTCTGTGAGCTACTGGAGATTGAGGATGTGTGCTGGCAAGAATTCGCGTTGCGGCTTCGCGACGTTTACGCCGGCCAAGTGCGTGAGTACCAGTTCGAAGGCCAGGCGGCGTGCCACTTTTTGTTGCTCTGTCCGGATGCGCGCGACTTGATGATCCACTTGACGTTCCCGAGTGGTATCACCAACGCGACGCTCGAGGGCGATGCGAACCGTGTGCATATCGACATTTGCCGACGCGAGGAGCCTGCGAACCACAAGTTTTCGTTGCCGCAGCGCCGCGCCATCACGGACTTCGTCAACAACGTCGTCCACTGGCTCTGGCGGTGTCTCCTCTACGATTGAAGGACGATGCTCCTCACACACCCTTGTGAGGAAAAGTACCTGAACTGATGCGTAAATATCACAAGACCAGCAAGGTATGCTTGGGAAATGGCTGAGTTGTGTGTGATTATCGGTGTGCTCGCTTTATTCGTGTATATGGGGCAGGAATTTACAGCGCAAGCATCGCCGCGGTCAGCGCAAAAGCCGCGGGCACAGCAGTCCAGGAGAGCGCCTGCGGCGACGCGCTCTTTTGCACGGGCGTCGACGGCGTCTCCGACTTCGAGATCGTGACCGTGCGAGACGTGGAGTTCGAGACCGTCGCGTCGGCCTGGCCGGCCTCAGCAAAGCTCGAGCCCGCCGACGAGCCGCGCGTGGTGACGCCGATCTGCGTGGCCTCCTCGGTCTCCTCGACGAAGTCGTCGTCCTCCTCCTTCGGGACTTGGCACACGACGACGGTGCTGTTGCCGATGAGGACCGACTTGCTCTCGCCGTCGGTGCACGACTCTTTGAAGCTCGCGACCGATCCGAGCACGAGACGCTTGGTCGCGACGAGACGCACGAGGCGCTCGACCTTGCGCTTGCTCAAGCGCAGCGGCAGCAGCTCGTTGCCCTCCAGGTTGCAGCTAGCGGGCGAGAAGCGAGAAGGATAACGTCAGTGTGAGGTGCACCAGGCGACTCATCTGCGCGTCAACGAAGCCTTTTACCTCACGAGGTTCTTGGAGGCGAAGATCGCCAGTGGGAGGCGGCGCAGGTTGTTGTACTGGAGATCCCTGGCGGACGGAGTGATCGCAACGGTAAGTGGCGAGTGTGATGTGGGGCGGTGGAGAGCCAGTTGGGAACACCTACAGTTTGGTGATGTTGAGGCTGGAACCTTTGATTACCTTCACCTTGAAATCCACGAGCCCCGCGCGCTGGATCGTGCTGTTCAAGGCAGACAGAACGTTTTCATCAGACGACGATGCGGTTCGTTGGCGAGATGGACCCCACTTACAGCTCGTTCAGACTCGGCTGGAGCTCCATCGGGCCGTTCATCGACACGTTGACCGACGTGATGGTTCTATGGTCACAGACGCATCTGTTAGCTTCCAGTGCGCTCTGTGGCAATAGCCCCTTCGAGAAGCATGATGCCTCACAGGCTCCGCAACACCGTCATCTTGGTGAAGGACGTCCGGTCGATCTCGACGCTCGCGCCCGACGAGCCTTCGATCGAGCTAGCAGTATCAAGCGCGAACGATCAGTACACCAATTGATCGACCGAACGAGACAGAGAGGCGGCACGCACAAGGTCTTGATCGAGGACGAGGTGAGTGTGCCGACCTTTGTGAGCGCCAGCGGTGCAGTCACCTCGGTGGGCTTGGCGGCGTTCTCGGGCTTGAGCGTCACGTTCGCGACGCTGCCCGAGACGCGCACGACCGTGAGCTCGGACGCGTCGAACGTGGTGGCCGTCGTGGTCGACTGGAAGCCGTCGGAGCAGCCGATCTGCCACTTGCCCTCGCCACCCGTGGCCTCGGACGACAGCACGAGCGGGCACTGGCGCGTGGTGCCGCCGAGGATGTTGCCGGCGAGCGCGGGCGTCGCGGAGACGGCGACCGCGGCGAGGACGAGCAGGCGGAGATGCGGGAGCATGGTGCTTTGGTTGATGGAACGGAGAGAGAAGGAGTAGTGACGAGGTGGGCGACACTTGTCGAATGAACGTGGGCGAGTGGGGTGCGTGAAGAGCGAGAGGGAGCGAGAGAAGGAGGTGAGGGAGGGTGCTTCGTTGGTCGGCGCGCGCGAGAGAGAGAGCGCGCGGAACCAGCGTACTGGGCGGAGTCAGTTGTGTACAGTACGAGATTTGCACCCAAGTGGTGTGTCCAACGTGTTGGCGTGAGCTGGGCGGAGATCCGGCCAGCGCACGTTGAAGAGCTCCATGGATACCCCGTCCAGTGACGCGACGGCCCGGAGAGTGCCAGAGAGCTGTAATGACCTGTGCAATCACATATCCCGGTGGATACACCACACTCATTGAATAATAATGTGATGAATATGTACCGCAACAATGAATACAGACCAGAAGATAATATCATGCGTTATGACGTCACATTCTGATGTGGTCAGCAGCTCAACATCCACACCGCCCCACTGGAGCCCCCAGCTGAGTTGTGTGAATCTCCCGTCACTGATTCAGCGGGGGCATTTCCATGCAGGCGCGACTCCACTGCAATGCGCTACTCACGATGCTTCTCGTCTCGTTCTCGGAAGGCGAGAGAGACAGCGAATGGAAGGGGAGCTCAAGTATGCAACGTGTTGTATCCACAAAAAGTGTAGCCATCTTGCACGGTCTCATCTGGTATCTTGTTGACGTCCAGAGGCGCGAGCGAACACTGCCGGCACGTGTATTTACACGGCGCCCTGGCGGAACATGGCCTGCGCGACGGCCAAAAAGCCCGTGATGTTGACGCCGACGTGGAGGTCGCCGGGCGCGTTGAAGTCGGCGGCGGTGGCGGCCACCTTGTCGTGGAGGTTGCGCATGTAGTCCTTGACGACCGCGTCCAGCTGCTCGCTCGAGAGCTCCTTGGTGCCCAATCCGTTGGCCGCCAGCGCCAGCTACAACAACAACAACAGCACGCGTCAGCCACATGCGAATCCCGTATTAATCGCCCCGGTCAATCGCCGTACCGAGGCGCCGTTGGCCGCCTTGTTGGGCGCGTAGGCCAGGTCGTGCTGCTTGATGAGCTCAATCGCCTATGGATCACCAACACCCAAACACGTCAGTTCACACGTCCTCACATCCTCCCTCGGGTCCACAACACCAAACGCACGTCGTCGTTGCAGGGCATGTTGGCGCCCTCGAAGACGCCCTTGCAGCCGTTCTTGACCAGCGCCTTGACCGCGTCGCCGTCCACGTCGTTCTGGATCGCGCACGGGAACGCGTAGTCGCAGGGCGTGTCCCAGATCGAGCCCTCGCCCGCCGGGTGGTACAGCGCCGTGGTGGACGACATGATGTAGCCGCCGAGGCGCGCGTTGCGCTCGGCCTTGAGGCTCTTGAGCTGCGCGATGTTCTTGTGCGTGAACCCGTCCGGCTCGATGATGTAGCCAAACATGTCGCTCATGCCGATCGGGATCGCGCCCACGTCCAGCAGCTTCTGCGCCACGTTGAGCGCGACCACGCCGCTGCCCGAGATGAGGCAGCGCTTGCCGCGGAGCGACTCGCCGCGCGCCTCGAGCAGGCGGTCCACAAAGTGGACCACGCCGTACCCGGTCACCTCCGGGTAGTAGTACTGGCCGCCGCTGAGGATGCCCTCCGAGCCGCTCGGGTGGAGCTGGCGCAGGCGCTTGTACTGGCCAAACATGTAGCCGATCTCCTGCGGGCCGACGCCCACGCCGGCCGTGGGCACGTCCGTGTGCGGCCCAATGTAGTTGGCCAGCTCGGTCATGTAGCTCTGGCAGAAGCGCATGACCTCGGCCTCGCTCTTGTCCACGGGGTTAAAGTCCGAGCCGCCGTGGGCCGCGCCGAACGGGCCCGCGAGCGCGTTCCGGAAGACCGTCTCGAACGCCAGGAACTTGGCGATGCCGTGGTTCAGGTTCGGGTGGAAGCGCAGGCCGCCCATGTACGGCCCGAGCGAGCTGCTGAACTGGACGCGGAAGCCGCGGTTCACGCGGTGCGAGCCCGTGTCGTCGATCCAGGGCACGCGGAACTGGATCACGCGCTCCGGCTCCATGAGCGTCTTCATGACCCAGGCGTACTTGGGGTACCGGTCGAACACGGGCACGACCGAGTGGACAAACTGGTCCACGGCCTGGAGGAACTCGGCCTGGTACGGGTCGCGGCGCACGGCCTCCTCCACGAGCATGTCGGCGGCCTCCTGGCCGTTGCGGAAGCGCTTGTCGCCCTCGCGCCGGAAGAGCGGCTTGTTGCGCCAGTGCTTCTTGCCGTGCGTCGTGCCGTGGACGTCCGACATGAGCGAGGACGCCGCGCGCACGAGCGGCCGCGCCCACAGCGTGGAGGGGGACGCGGACGCGCGGCCGAGTGCGGTCACTGAGAGCATGGTGCGGATGCTGGATCGGGCGGCGGTTTGCTGGATAGACCCTGCGCGTGCTGGATAGACCCCGTGTGCTTTGCGGTCTGGCCGGCGCGTTCCGTTCTGGACGGCGTCTAAAGTCTAAAGGGCGGCGGCCAAGCGGATCCTACGCGCTTCCCCCGTCCGGCTGAAGCGAGAGAGATCATGCGCAAACACGTCGAAGTCGGCAAAAGTGCAGCAAACCGGTCTAAAAACCGGTTCGGACCGGACAGCACCACCGGACTGAAGTGGCTATATCAGTAGATATGGATATTTGCTGTCATATCCACTGATATAGCAAATGAAGATGGGCGCCTGATGCTGTATGCGTCATTGGTCGGCCCCACAGAACGCGATTCCAAAATCCTCACTGCTCTATAAGTAGATGTTTAATCTAAATCAGTAAAGTTTCAGTAGAAACATGCGACGTGTGCAGCGATGTTGCCCGAGGCAGAGAGGGGAACACAAAAGCTGGACGACTTGTGTATGTACGGTATATGCAAGTTACGCCGGCAAAATGGGCTGTCCGCCACTAGGTGCAGTGGCTTCGACGTATGTGATGTAGCTGGAGGTGTGTGTGTGAGTTGGTGGTGGTGGGAGGGGGGAGAGGGGCTCAATTCGCTGCTTACAGGAGCGCGAACGCGACGGTCGAGGCGAGCGCCGCCGCGGCGCCCACGACGCCCACGACCGAGGCCGCCGACTTGGTCGGCGCCGGCGTGGGCACCGTGACATTGGTCTTGTTGGCGCCGGCCTTGGAGCCGTACTCCTCTGAGTCCGAGTCGTGCGAGCCCGCGTGCTTGGTGGCCTTGGAGCCGGCCTTGGAGCCGTACTCCTCCGAGTCCGAGTCGTGCGAGCCCACGTGCTTGGTGGCCTTGGAGCCGGCCTTGGAGCCGTACTCCTCCTCCTCCGAGTCGTGCGAGCCGTGCTTCTCGCCGAGCTCGTACTCGTGGATCTCTCCTTCCGGCTTCGAGTATTCGTCTCCGCTCGTGGCGTTCTTGGCCGGCGCGACGGTGGTCGAGGGCGCCGGCGTCGTGGCGGTCTGCGCGGTCACCGAGGCGAGCGCGAGCGCGGCGAGGACGAGCGTGAAGGTCTTCATGGTGCTAGTGGCTTGGAGGTGGTGGCGAGCGCGAGGCAAATTGCGGAATGATGAAACGCCGGAGGAATGGCCGCGCGTTTAATCCAGATCGGCCAGCCATCGTCCCCTCCACTGGCCTTTGCCCCTAGACGGCGCCTCCTCGTTGGGGCCAGAGTGGGTGGTCGGAAGGCACGCGGCGTGGGCCCAGCCGAGGGCCACTGGGGGTTTGGCGCCCCACACTGCAACCACGCAGCCGCGTAAGACCGCTCCTCCCGACTCGATCCTTTCCACGGAAAAAGGCAGGCTGCCTGTGGACGGGAGCTCGTCATACACTGGCCGCACGCGTCATCCCCCCCCCCCCGAGTGTACAGTATCCAGCTATCCAGCATGCTGGCCTGCAATACTGGGTGCCGTGCTGAGACCTGCTCCGCGAGGACAGCCTCGAAACTGGATCATCTGGATCGTCTGGGGCCTGCGGAACGTCCCCAGCGCCCGAAGGCACGAGCCGCGCGATCTCATTCGCGCAGAGCCACGCGCCCGTGGGGCCGGGCGACCAGCAGCGCCGACCAGAGACCGGACAGACACGCCGCCCATCCCAACTGATTAACCTCTCTTACAAACGCCAAGATAATTCCCGGCTAAGTGCGAGTACGCTGGGGGGAGACCGTAAAAAAAAAAGAGCCACAGGCGATTCGCGAAGCTTCCGCACGGCAACACGCTGCCTGCCCTCCTCCTTCTCCTCCCCGTAACACGGCTTGTTTGGACGGAGGCTCACCCCCCCACCTCCCCTGCACTAGACCGATCCCTGTCAGCCACCCATGCTCCCCGCTCTTCCTTCTCTCCCTCGTGGCGGGGAGGAGCCACTCGGCACTGCTCTCCGAACTTCGGACCGAAGAGGGCGGGCAGCGGAGGATGGCGCCCTCCCCCCCACCCTCACTCTCCAACATTCCGGCGGGTTGAAGCATGGGCGAAGAGCGTCCATCCGTCCACACATCGTCGGCGTCACGAACCGCCGGGACAGTACAGTATAGTAGTGTGTGGACTCAGTACACTCATCCAACGTGGAGCGGTCATCACGGTACTTCACACCGGCCGACCGCCTGCGCGCTATCGTGGGCGTCCGTGCGTGGTGTTAGATAGATGCTCCTCCTACAAAGCAGCGCGAGAGAGATCCATGGGAGCCCTCCCGCGGCCTCGGCCTCGGTCGCCCAGCACAGGCCTGCCCACTGTCCGTCCTGGTTGTTGCCTTTTGCGGCCGTGTTGTCGTCTTCGTGGGCTGGCGCGGTCTCGGCCGCGAGAATGGACGCGAGGACGATGATCACAGAGCTTCGTGGGTGTTGGGAGCCGAGGGAGCACGAAGGAAAGGAAGAAAAAGAGGCACCCGCGGAGATTCAACAAAAAGACGCACTCAGCCACTGCTTTTTCTAAGATTCAGCTCCCGGACAGACTACTGTCGGGGAGCTGAATCCTGTCGGTGACAGTCGCCCATGGTCTCACCGCTTCATTCTTTTCGAACCCTGCGCGGCAGAGGAGAGGCGCGGAGGGAGAAGGAGAGGTCCAACCTGACTTTTGAGCAGACTTCTCCTCGCCCGCGGCCCTCCGATTCCGGCGGGCTGGAGCACGGAGCAAGTCGTCAGCCAAACTCGTTTCGTCCCTCGCACGTTTTCACCAGTACACGTGGTCGGCAAAGACGCCGCGATCGCTACAGTACGAACAGTCCAGCCTCGAGGCCGCACGGGGCCTTCCGCCACCGAGTCGCAGCTGGCGGCGTCGCTGGCGCGCGCTTTGTACTGGGACGAGGGCCCTCGTCTGAGAAGCGAGAGGCTCCTTCGTACAGTAGCCGCGGTAGGGAGCAGTCCCGTGGAAAAACGTACAGCACCGCTCGGCGGGATGGCGGGTGGTTCTGACGAAGAACGTGGCACCCGCCTTCATTATCAGAGACGACGTGCGGTCGAGGCTCCGTGGCTGCCTTGCAGATGGGCGACTCCCCGGGCTCGATGTGTTGTTCTTCGTCGGCGGCTCGCCCGCCATGCGAGATTCCGCGGCCTGGCCAGCGGGGCAGAGGAAGGAGCTGCCGGATCGCGTCGACACCGAGTCCACGACCCCCGTGGCGTGCACCAGCCCTGATTCGACGGGACGTTCCTGTCTGTTGGCAACGACACGAGCGCTCAGCGGGTGGAGCTGCTAGAGACACGGTGACGCAACGAGTATCCACATCTGAGCAGCGGGGGAAGGTACACTGTATGCACAAGTTACGAAGAGAAGAAAGGGAGCGCTACACGCCTCCTGCACCGTGCTCCAATGGTGAGAGGTTCACGGTGGGGCGGCTCCGACGCGCGCTGGCGGGGCCGCTTTACAATAGCGCGAGCGCGACCGTCGAGGAAAGCGCGGCCGCGGCGCCCACGACGCCCGCGACCGAGGCCGCGGAGGTGGTCGGCGCCGGCGTGGGCACCGTGACGTTGCTGCTCTTGGCGCCGGCCTTGGAGCCGTACTCCTCCGAGTCGTGCGAGTCGTGCGAGTCGTGCGAGCCGTGGCCGCCGCCGAGCTCGTACTCGTGGATCTCGCCGTCGTTCTTGGAGTACTCGTGGCTGCTGCTGGAGTTCTTGGCCGGCGCGGCTGTCGTGGCCGTCTGGGCGGTGACCGAGGCGAGCGCGAGCGCCGCCAGCACGAGCGTGAAGGTCTTCATGGCTGGGGACTGGAGGGCGGGTGGTCGGGTGGTGGGCGCGAGGCAAAATGCGGAATGATAAGACTCCAGTCGCGTGGCCGATTGATTAATCGACGCCGGCTGGCCGCCGACTGCACATGCGTGAGCCTCTGGTGGGACAGAGGGCGTCTCGCTGGTGCGCTTGGGTGGACGGAAGGCACGCGGTACTGCACGTCAGCCAGGATGATGATGGCATCCACCTCGGCACACTTCGAAGTGCTTTCGGGAGGGGCGACGCAGCGGCACGAGCCGTGCGCGCTCATTCGCGCCAAGCCACGCGCCCGCGCCCGCGGCGTGGCGTCCAGGTGGTCCAAAGAAAACGAAACCCATCCCGCCTGAGTCGCCGACCCCTGACCAGGTGATCCCAATCAACCAGTGAAAAGATATAAGAAAACGAACTTAGCAACGTCGACAACACACCCACTGGGACACACACGTATACACACCCACTGGGACACACACGTATACACATCCAGGAGGCACCTGCGAGTCGCAGTGGCTTGCTTCTGGTTTGATTGGAAAGGTTGCGTATGGTCGCACGCGCCCGGGCCCGCCAGGGCGCGTGCTTCCGTGAACGAGGAAGCCTCCTCCGCGCTCCAGAGCAAGTCGACACGCGCCCTCAGTGGCCCGCCACGGCCCCCTCGCAGGCTCAGCCTCACTCTTCGCAGCGGAGAGGAGTGGGCGGAGGCTGTGGACGCCGCGAGTCCGTAATCTTCACCGCCCGAGCCCGAGCGCCGGGCCCGAGAAGTTCTCGAGCGAACCCGGCAGTGCGGCCGTCCGTCCACACATCGTTGGTGGCACGCACCGCCGGGAACGTACCGGTGCACACAGCTTGGCAGTGCCTCGTTTGGTTCACACGGAAAAGAGCACACTACTGTGCTTGCACAGTACTCAGTCTGTACTAGCACAGTGATGGGTGCTTGACGCCCGCGTCCGGCAACGCCAGTGGAACTCCATCTCGCGGACAGCACCTTCCATCTCCTTCACTCCTGTGCCTGCGAATCGAACGAGTCGACGTTATAGTTGGGGGGGCAAGCAAGAGGCTATCTGTCACTCGAGGCTACCGGTCCCTCGCACGCGCGCTATAGCTCGTATCGACAGAGGGTATTGCACGAGAGAGAACGTGACGCGGTATGGTTCACAAAAACAGATCGTGGATTGGTCTCATACATGCACAAAAGACAGCGGTGGAGGGGTGATACCCTTGCTTCCCGCGCGCGAGCCGGAGAGGAGACGGTGGGAATGGCCAGAGAGAGGGGAGCTCCGCGCCGCTTGGTGTCGCTTGATTTACAGGAAGAGCGTGACGGCGGCCGTCGTGACCGCGGCCGAGCCCAGCACGAGCGTGGTGGCCGCCGCCGAGGTCGTGGGCGCCGGCGTCGGCACCTTGGTGGCCGCGGCCGACGGCACGCCGGCGCTCGCGCCCTTGGAGCCGGCGTCGGCGTCCTCCTCGGCCTGCGAGCCCGACGCGGCCGTGGTCTCGGCGTCGGCCGCCGGCGCCCGCGTGTCCCCAGGGGCGGGCGCGGCGCCCCGGCGCCGGCCACCC